>JAENPR010000862.1:0-271947 GCA_018135685.1 Themeda triandra
TATTGTCCTTTATCTAAAAAAGAGAACTAAATGGATTGCCGATCAGATTCAATTGCTTCGGTCCCAGGCCCAACCTGACTGACAGGATCGTGTCTAGAAACAGAGACAAGTCAAATAAAACAGAAAGTTTCAGATCTGCTAAAAAAAAACACTTTTAGTTCAAAAAAAATGAACACTTTCATTTCTTTGTGGGAAGAAATCGTTTTGGCTCTTGCATTTAGCGTGCGCTCTTGCATTTAGCACTTGAAGATAGAGTAATGCATGGCTTGTTTTGTCTTGAAAGTTGAAAACCTCATTATTTGGCATCCGTTGCACGCACATTTTTTAAAATAAAAAACCGGGCCGGGCGAAATACACGGTATCACTTTTTCCCTTCTGGCTAGTGTTAAATAAGCAATTCGCACGTTGTTTTCCAGCCAAGGAAATAAGGCAGCCAAGGAAATAAGGTAGTAGTATAGTAGACTGGTAGGTTACTTTTGATGCGATGTCACCATCTACCGTCTGCAGCACGTTGCAACGCGATGTCACGTTATTACCACCAGCGCGGCGGCCGGAACCACCGGCGGCGGCACAAGTGCAAGCAGCCGCCGAACCATGCATCCCTCGCTTAGCTAGGCATCATGCTGCATGCGCTAGCTTGAACTGTCTCGTGGACTCATCGTCACCGCACGCGCGCGCGGCCGGTTAATTATCATCGCCGAGCCTGACCCGGCGGCACACTTCGGCGTTCCCGGGCACGCTGCCGCCACCGCCACCGCCACCAGGGTCGGCCATGGCGCACGTGGTGCCGGCGCCGCCGTGTTCGAGAGACTTCGAGCTCGAACAAGACGTAGTTGAACAACGATGAGTATCGATGTCGGTATCGAGTTGAACATCGAAGCCTGTGTCTCTCTCTTGTGATTTGTCTACTCTCCGGTTTCCTTGTTAATGGAAAACGTTGGCCTGCAGTAATGGATATCAGGGGTACTGTAGTGTAGTTGTTCTGAAGATTATGGTTGGAAGATCACTCTTGATGTGTCAAGTATAGCAAGTTCTATTGTAGGCTGGCTCTGTCGTACTCACTGCTTGTAAATATTGTCTTCGTTATATGGCCTTGAGTATCTAGTGTAGTCACCACTTTATTAACTTAGAAGAAGTGATCAGAGTAACTTTAATTTACTAGCATTGTATAAAATTTCTAGTTTAATTTGTGGATAATGGTATTTTTAATCCACTCCTTTATGGACCTATTTGCTAGAATATGGTTGGTTAATTTTTGTCATCAGCAACACATGTTTGAAGTAGCTCACTCAAAAAGCATTATTACACTATATATGAACTCCTTTAAGGCCTAGCTCTTCAAGTGAAGCGGGCCCATACATGCATATATAGCACCTTTCTTATATTTTTGCCCCCATATATCATGTAAAGGGTTAACTAGGAGGGTGCTTTGTTTGAAATGACATGAATTATAAGTTGGTCTAAACCTATTTAAACATTTCTGTTGGAGGATTAGCTACGGAGATGAGATTTCTTATTAGTGCAGAGTTCAAATCTTGTAATATTAGTATATGCAAACGACAAAGTAATCAAGTGGCTCATACTTGGGTGTTAGTTGGACATATATAGAGTACCACTTGGGACGATGTACGTCAAGAGATTGAGGGTTTGGTAACCAGCTATTTGGCTAGTGGTGATGAGTATAATAAAACTAGGAGACGCCCCGCACGTTGCTGCGGGAATAGCTCATGAAATTATACTTGTTTATTTACTAATATGATTGAATAAATATCATAATATATCTTAGTGAAAGATTTTGACATTTTGATGTGAACAACTAATATATGTTAGTAAATGATGTAGTTTTCTAATGTGAATAGTTTGAATGAAGACTTAATGGCATGTGTTCTTTGGATGATGATGTGGACACTTTATAATTGAATGTGCTAGTGGGATGGTTTAGTGGATGTTGATGTGGACACTTTGCATGGCAAGAGAAATAGCTAGTGGGGTTTATCTTTATAAGAGATATAGATACCAGGTTTAAAAAAAACTAAGGTGGGACTAGTTCCACAAGAAGACAACATATGAGCCACAGTAGACTGAAACCAAAATATCAATGGGTCGAGTATTACAAATGTGCCCAATGGCCCAAAAATAAAAATATTAATCTCATTAATATGTACATTGCTCTTGAAATGTCTTTAGATTTTCTAAAACTCCACATTCTATCAAGGGGTAGACAAAATCTTGTGTTTGCCCATTCATTCTTTTTTTTCAGAAAAAGAGAGAGAATAACCAATGGTCGATGCAAATACCCAAACAAGACATATAAGACTTGTTCCTTTTATTGAAATCATTGATAATACACAAACTTAGTAAAGCACATACATGAAACCATGCTAATGAAAACATACACAAGAACAAGTGGGTACACATAAGTTCATACACAATAGTACTACATATATAGTTCACTCTTACACAAATGATATTAATTGCTCATAGCGAAGCTTTAGGTTGTATGCATGTTGATTGGTGCCATTATCATCTTCTTAGTTTCCTTCTATGATGGTGCGGGCTTGGGTTCTGGCACCTCAAGGTTTTGTTATGGTGTTGGTTGTGGTTCAGGATTTGGAAGTGGTTGTGGTGTGGGTAGGGTTCAGGTTGTGGCATTGGCTCGGGTTCGGCTCACGGGTTCGGCGGTGGTGTTGGTTGTGGTTCGGGATTTGGAAGCGGTTGCGGTGTGGGTAGGGTTGTTGTGGCAATGGTGGGGTCTGCTCTGGGTTCGGTTGTGGTGTTGGTAAGGGTTGTGGATTCGGATTTGGTTGTGGTGTGGGTAAGGGATCTGGTTGTGGATTTGGATCTGGTTGTGGTGTGGGTAAAGGATCTGGTTGTGGATTCGGATCTGGTTGTGGTGTGGGTAGGGGCTGTGGATTTGGATCTGGTTGTGGTGTGGGTAAAGGTTGTGGATTCGGATCTGGTTGTGGTGTGGGTAAGGGTTGTGGATTCGGATCTGGTTGTGGCGTGGGTAGGGGTTCAGGCTGTGGCACTGGCTTAGGTTCTGGTTTTGGTCCCGGTTGCGGTATGGGTTTTGGTCTACGGTGCGGCGGTATTGGTCTAGGTTGTGGTGGCTTTAAATCGATCACCCTGCTATGAGCAACATCAATAACACTTGCAGCCAGTGCAATAGCTAAGGCTAAGTGGAAACATAGCGAGAGGAGGGCGGACCTCATAGTCGCTACTTGTCCTCACACAGGCACTCAATCCAATTGCTATATCTCTCTTCTCAGTCTCCGGTGCAAGCTGTGGGGTGCTAGATTGTGTGTGCACACATAGTATGGACGGCATGGGTTTTATAGGCATGAAAGCTTGCAATGGCTTTTGGATATCATAGTAGATTTTTGGATGGGATGTGTGTGGGACTTTAGTTCTTACCACACAAATCATTGTGGATTCGATGATCGTGCGACAGACCAGACCTAATTTGATCTGACATATCACATATTCTCATTGCAAGCAATGGATACATAGTGTATTTTTTTTAAAACGTAGTGCGGACGTGCACGTAGCTCTAGCTAGTGAGATCGAGTGAGTGGAGAGCACGTCATGATCATGCAAGCAAATAGCGTGTGTGTGTGCCCCGCGCGGCGCGCGTGCATAAAGCTAGAGCTAGCTAGCTACTCTACGGTCCCTTTTCCTTTTGTTTTCCATCCATTGCATTGGCATTAGCAAGGCTAATGGCCAATCCACGACAGTACGTAAAGAAGATATGTCACCTTTTGATCCCAATCCCGTAGCCAATAGCAACGTCCACACTCCTACTAACTGTCCTTCTCTTGTAGAGTTGTGTCGATCTCCGATTAGCTCGATCTAAGTGAAAAATATCCGCCTTTGTCTCTTAATTCGTGCGGCGTGCAAGCACTTTTTGATTGTTGCAGAGTGTTTGTGTGCTACTCATGATCCCACAAGAAGTTACGTTCGTTACACACAGTGGCGGAGACAAGTATTTGGCAAGCTTTGGTCCCTGCCATACCTAATAAAGTTATATAAAAAAAATATTTAATATACATACGTCGATATGTTGTACAAGTCGTTATGTTAGTTCTTATATAAACTCCGACACACATAAAATTATTCTTGCCTCTACCAATGGTTACATGTTGGCTTTTGTCAAGCGCACTCCATGAGTATGCCTCATGGTTGTAGAGAGCGCACGCGCGTGGCGTTGCCTCGTGTTGCCGGTCTAGATCACTTGGTGTTGGTGTCTTGTGCCTAAAACTCGACCCGGGCCGCATGCTGGCTTGTCGATAAGGATGTGCTGCACATTTGATCATGAGCTGGTCCTGCGGTTTGTCCTACTCTCTTGTTTCTCCCTTCTCCCTCACCTCCTTGGCCTTGTTCATGCCTCACTGGTCGCCACCACCCTCGCTACCTTCTCCTTTCCTTTCTGCGCTAGCAACTACTCACTAAAGGTTGCTCTAGTGACTCCACGACCTGCTCAACGACTCATCTCTCGCTCCCTACTTTGCTCGCATCCAGATCTAGTGAATCTCTTCCTATTTGTGCAACGCAAGGTCTAGGACAGGCGACCGACCGAGCTAAGAGATAGGTGCTAATGAAGCAAGGCAAGGGGGGAGCACGACATCTTGTGGCACAATGTGTTGTAGTGAGAGGGCTGTGTGCTAGCCGCTAGATGGCATGTGCATACCCACACAATGCCTAATCTTCGTCTTTGTGTCTTCTCTCCTTTGTCCTCTTCACTAAGTCTGATATCATGTCTGCATTTAGGGAGTACATATGTACCACGGCACATTGTTTATTGATTGTGTAGGTTTTCTCTAATTTTGTATATACATCCATGATTTGTATCTTCGATTTTTTCCCTCCGGGTTAGGTAATATAGTTTGTCCTTGTGTATTCTATTTCATCTCTGGTTTTTACATTATTGTTCGCACTGACAGTGGTGGACCTAAGATTTCAATATTGGATATGCCCAAGCCAAAGAAATATACTTAGCTCGAAGATAAATTTAAAAGTTGTAGCCAACTAAAAGTTCTTCTGGCTAAACTTTAGTTGAAGCATTTGGATATTCCAACGAATAGACTTAACTAAATAAGTTTAGCTAGGTTGAGATGGCTAAATTTTAGGCTTTTTAGCTATGTGTTTGGTTTCCTAGTACCTAAACTTAACTAGCTAAAGTTTAATTGACTAATCAAGTATTTAAATGATACGTGGGTCGTATACCTTAGTAATTTTTTAAACAACAATATAGTCAACTGAGAACGTTTTGTGGATTTTTGAAAGGATTATTTCAGTGCAAAGAGTTTTGAATCCAATATTTATACTTTTGAGAGTTACTGTTAGATTTGTAGAGACGCATACATACAGACTCCTAAACTCTCGATCCTCACAACAGTTGACACGTCAGTTACTTCAAAATCAACAGTTGACACGTCAGCTTTTTTCATTCAACTGTTAACGAAACAAACGGTACCCAACATACTGGGCCCACTTACTGAACCGTTCACTGGTTGTTCTCACTGACATCTGGGCCCACTTACTGAAACAGCCCACTTTTTTTGAGCAAATGTAACAGCCCACTTGTTGGGCCACGGCGATGCCGAGCAGCATCATGTGAGCATTTCGGCCCAATGGGCCACACCGTCACCGAGAGAGGCCTCTCAGCCCAAGCCCAAAAGAGAACTCTGCCTCCACTTCGAAGACCCTAGAACACCCCCACACTCGCCTCCCTCCCTCCCTCCCGCACTCCACCACCACCCGCGCCGCCGCCGCCGCCGCCTTCCCGCCTCGGCCCCGTCGGATCCGGACCGGGCGCCGGCCATGGCGCTGGCCTTCGACGAGTTCGGGCGCCCCTTCATCATCCTGCGGGAGCAGGAGAAGAAGACGCGCCTGCGCGGGCTCGACGCGCAGAAGGCCAACATCGCCGCGGGCAAGGCCGTCGCGCGGATCCTCCGCACCTCGCTCGGACCCAAGGGCATGGACAAGATGCTCCAGTCCCCCGACGGCGACGTCATCATCAGTATGCGTCTGCTCGGCCCCTCCCTTCTCTTCCTTTCATGTACTGCAGCTCCTGGTTTAGCTTCGGTGGGTGGAGGTTTTTGGTGCTAGGGTTTCTCGAGTGGCGGCGCGTGCACGGCTTGAGATCTAGGTTCCGCCGGGACGTTTGCTCGTATTGGCGCCGCTGATTGAGCCGAGGCGGTGTCTAGTTTGTCGGTATAATCCCATTTTATTGTCAGCATAAGTTTATATGCTCTTTTACCCCCATTTAGCTGCTGCGATGCTCAAGTGAGATGCCACTGCAGTTTATGATCCGTGCAGAAAATCAAATTGGACAGAAGGTGTTGATTTCGACGATCTAGTTTTACTTGTCCAACCTAGATTTACAAGCTGCTTTGCCACCCCCTCATTTAGCTGCTGATATGCTCAAGTGAAGCACCCCTACAGTTTAAGATCTGTACAGTAAATCAATTTGGTAAGGAGGTGTTGATTTGGAGATCTGCTTTTGCTTGTTGAAAATGCCGTCTTGCTATTCAGTGCTTCACAGTTATAGATTTAATTAAGCTATCTCAATGCTCACAGCTTCGGTTCAGTGGGTTAATGTTGATAGAATGCTTTGATTTTAAGATCTAGTTCTGTGCTTTACATGTTCACTTCGCTGTTATTGAGCTATCTATAAGTGACAAGCAGTTCCTGAGTTACTTTGCTTACTGAATGTGCTTCCTTGTGAATGGCAGCAAATGATGGGGCGACCATCCTGGAGCAGATGGATGTTGACAACCAGATTGCAAAGCTGATGGTGGAGCTGTCCCGGAGTCAAGACTATGAAATCGGGGATGGTACCACCGGTGTGGTAGTCATGGCAGGGGCGCTCCTGGAGCAGGCCGAGAAGCTTCTGGAGCGTGGTATTCACCCCATCAGGGTGGCTGAAGGCTATGAGATGGCGTCAAGGGTGGCTTTTGAGCACCTAGAACGTATCTCCCACAAGTTTGAGTTCAGTGCAGACAACATTGAGCCCCTGGTTCAGCCCTGCATGACAACTCTTTCCTCAAAGATGTAAGTAATAACAAGTCTTAGACATTCTGTTCAATCAGTCAGCCTTTGTGATGCATATCTTTTCATTTCATTTATGTCCTTTAGTAATTCTTACATCTATGGTTAATACTTGATAGCTTTTCAGAGGAGCAATGACGAAGTTTCTTTTCTCCGTGCTGTTGCACACTTCTTTGTATATTGGTAAAATAGAAATAAATGTGTTAAGGAAGTAGTAACTTTTCTGGAGTTTTCCCTCTATCTGAGCCAGCCAACCAAACAGAAATAGTTATTGAAGATTTCATTGGTTCTCACATGTTAGTAATCCTTTTTTTTTTTTTTTTTGCGAATCATAGTACTCATGTTACCAATACCTGTAATAATTATTCACTTCAATCTCAAGCTGATATAAACCTATATGTGCTTTGCTCCTGGCCTCTCATTTTTTACTGTTTTCCTATGAAGCTTGTTTCCATACGATGAATACACAATATCATTTCCTTTCGCTTTACATGCTTTAGAATGATTTCAGTAGTTTCATTGTATAAAAACATGTCTGATGTCTCCATTATTCTTATTCTACAGTGTTAACCGTTGCAAGCGGGCATTGGCAGAGATTGCTGTCAAAGCAGTACTTGCGGTTGCAGATTTGGAGAGGAAGGATGTTAACTTGGATTTAATTAAAGTAGAAGGCAAAGTTGGTGGGAAGCTGGAGGACACTGAGCTTGTATATGGAATTATTGTTGACAAAGATATGAGCCATCCACAAATGCCAAAGAGAATTGAGGATGCTAAGATTGCCATCCTGACATGCCCATTTGAGCCCCGAAGCCTAAGACAAAGCATAAGGTTGACATTGATACCGTCGAGAAATTCCAGACACTTCGTGAGCAAGAGCAGAAATACTTTGATGAAATGGTTCAGAAGTGCAAGGTAAACAATAAACTGCTTTTAGTATTACAGAATATCAATGTTATTGACACCTGAGTGATGATGTTTCTTGCGTGCATAACTATCATATTTCAATATTGTTCTGGACATGATATTTGTAGTTGAAAAAATTTTGTTGTTATTTTACTTAGTTACATTGTTTCCCATGGTTTTGTAGCAAGTATCATAATGAACTTTGAAAGACATCCTCATCCTCAATGCTTTAATTTGTTATTATGAGCATTTGAAGTAATGTGATGTTTTTGCTTTTCTAAATAATTATCCACATTATTTTCTGTAGGATGCTGGTGCAACCCTGGTTATTTGTCAGTGGGGTTTTGATGATGAAGCCAATCATTTGCTGATGCACAGAAATCTACCAGCTGTCAGATGGGTTGGTGGTGTTGAATTGGAATTGATTGCCATTGCTACAGGTCAACATGCTGCAATATCTCATTCTTATGTGACTATATGAATTGCTTGTGGTGACATTCCCTTTACATAACTGACTGCAGGAGGACGGATTGTTCCGAGATTCCAAGAGTTGAGTCCTGAAAAGCTTGGAAAGGTACCACTCTTCTGTGTATACTCACAGTTTATTTTCAGTCATATGGTATATGCATAGATTGATGATGCAGTTTGCAGTGTTTTGTTACATAATTTGGTGCCCAATTTTCATGAATCTGAAATTCGATAAGATTAGGGATTATCCATAACACTATGCTTACTCTTAAATTTTAAACCATATTTCGAAAGACACATGCTTGAATGTTTCTGGCTAACTTGTTGGATAGAAAGCTAAACTTATTTATTGTTGAGTTATGATATGTACTAACTTTTAACTGTGTGAGTAAACAAAATGTTTAACCTTCATCAATGTTAATTAACATGTCATTATTGATAGCTTAGCACATTCCATTTTAAATGTCCATAGATAGAAGATACTCTATAGTCAGCTTTTCTGTATTGAAAGTAGCTTTCTGTGACACAATTTTGAGTGCTCTTTTTCGCTAGGCTGGATTAGTCAGAGAGAAATCATTCGGAACAACAAAGGACCGGATGCTTTACATTGAGCAGTGTGCCAATTCCAGAGCTGTAACTATTTTCATTCGTGGAGGTTTGTTCTGATGCATTATCCATTTTTGTTTCTTTCATATTAACATATACATGTGTTTATCTTCATTATATGGGCATTTGTGTTTAACTTTAATTAACACATCAACTTTTATCTAAGCTGGAGATACTTCACAGCGAAATGCGAAAGTTGTTGCTATGTGGTGCTTTTACTATTCTGATTGAAATGTCCAAGTACTTATACCTTAATAGCTTTTGGTATCAATCCTGCATAAAAAACCTGGATTGTACAAAACCTATAGACATCATTTGTAGGACCATAAACTTACAATAACTATGCTCTCTGTTAGATCATATATCTTGAATTGTTCATTTTGATGGATAGGTCCTGATGCGAGTCTGATGCTCTGTGTGCAGGGAACAAAATGATGATTGAGGAGACCAAGCGCAGTCTTCATGATGCTCTTTGTGTGGCAAGGAATCTGATCCGGAATAACTCAATTGTGTATGGTGGTGGCTCAGCAGAGATATCTTGCTCAATTGCTGTTGAAACTGCTGCAGATCGGCACCCTGGAGTTGAGCAGGTATTTGTTTACTTTGGAGCTTCTGTTTGAGAAAAGGATGCAATTTGTTGCTTATGATTGTGTTTTTTCTTTGCAGTACGCTATCAGGTCATTTGCTGATGCATTAGATGCTGTTCCACTAGCCTTGGCTGAAAACAGTGGTTTGTCACCAATTGATACCTTGACTGCGGTCAAAGCTCAACAAGTTAAGGTATTGGACTTTGTATACCCCTTGCTTTAAAGTTAACTCTAGATCCTTTACTTTTTCAGTCAGATCATGCCTAACTCTTGGGTTTGTTTTTGAAACTGAGTTCATGTGTCAAGAAATAAGTATGTATAGTCTGGCTAAATATGACTTACTTCGGTTGTTGTCACTCTCAAGCGCTTTGTAATGTTGCAAATTGGTTTTCCTGCTTTTGCCCTTCTAAATTTTTGTTTGGTGACTCTGGTGACATCTGATTACTGAACACATTTGCAGGAGAGCAACCCCACTGTGGCATAGACTGCAATGATGTTGGCACTAACGACATGAAAGAGCAGAACGTCTTTGAGACCCTGATTGGCAAGCAGCAACAGATCTTGCTTGCCACTCAGGTGGTGAAGATGATCCTCAAGATTGATGATGTCATCTCACCTTCCAGTACTGACTGAAGCCTGGAAATGAATGGACGGCTATGCTGGATGATAGTCTAGTACTGTTAGGTGGCATTGCTGATGCGTTGATTGTTGTGCACCCAATTCTGGCTTGCTCGGGTTGCTTGTTGTATCCGATGAGTGCCTACCTGTTCTTGTGTGACGTTTATGGAAACTGTTTGTATTGCACGATATAGCACTGAGGATAGTTTGGAAGTAGTATAGACAATCTCTTTGTGCTGTTCAGAGTTGAGTTGGTTGTGGCCTATTTTTTGGTCAGTGTTTTTCCCACTTAGTGAAGCTGTCGTTTTGGTTTGATCAATGCAATAGTTAGTTGTTTGGGTTACCTGCACCAAATATTGAAATTCAAAAGGGTTTTGTCGCCACTCGCCACAAGACACCGCATATGTTGTCAACGATCTCAGATGCCCACTTCGTTTTTTTTTTTTGTGTCAGTTAGAGAGAATGCGTCCTTCTCGCAACCGCGGCAATTGCGATGCCGACGGGCACGTCAGTGATCGGGCTCTAGCAGCGAAACCGAGAAAGAGGTGCCATGTCTTGAGGCCACAGGGTGCGGCAAAAGAGACGACGAGGAGCAGAGCGATGAAGATGAAGCACATCGTTTGCCTCGTCCTGGAGAAGCGCTCCAAGGCACATGCATGATGCATGGTACAAGAGACTGAGATCGCCGATGGCTGCGGCGATGATGGTGACGACGACGATGATGAAGGGGTTCTTGCCGGCCAAGTAGGTGGACTTGTGAAGAAGGTGGCTATGCCAAAAGCCACCATAGGGGACGAATGCGGCAAGGTGGTAAGGCACATGGTGAAAAGGAATCCCACACAGAGCAAGAGCGACCGTTATCATCTGCCCGTGTGGATGCGACCGATATGCGGGTTGTGGGTTGCCGCCGGGAATATACGAGTTAGGTTGTGGGGTTACGCGGGTTGGTGGAGTTGTGTGTTTGGATGGATGGACGTGTTTGGTTAGATAGATGCGTGGATAGGATGAGAATACTTGACTAATTATATTTATATTATTTGAAAATAATAACTAATTATAGACTAAAACTAATTTTGTCATGATAATCACTAATTACAAATAAAATATGTTAATAACCACGATTATTATCCTAATTAGCATACAAAACATACATTAATAAAAGTATTCGCACCTATCAAAGTTAATCTTGACATCGTAATTACTAAGCACTAATATAACATACTATTTTACCCTTAATTATTTACTAATGACAGTAATTAGAAAAACATGGATGAGCATCCAACATCTGAGTTTATATTCCCTTGTCAGGGATATCTAGACCCAACTCGCCCATGAACCAAACACCTCTCGTCCATCCGCCATCTCCCATCCAGGATATCCAGCGAACCAAATGCATTCGATTCTTGAATCGAGCTTTTCATGTGGTGTCTCGTTAGCATATCATATCTGTTAAATCAATATACATGTGGCACGATTGCATTATCTTGTTGCCACGTGGACTGATGCAATGATTAGATAAACACGATAAATAACATAAACAAATTTCACCCCTATAAAAACTTTCACCGTTCTCTTCATCCATACTACACCATATCAGCATATTGAATGCTAAAACATTCACTAAAAGATTAGCCTTTAGGTCGATGATAGAAGAGAGATGACATGTGATTAGACAACATATTTTTTTTTTAAGAAAAAAACTTGCATTACGAGATGGTTTCTATCTATAATGTTGAAGATTAGATTATAGCTATATCGTAGTTTCTGAGCTAGAACTACTCTCGAACGAAAGCGATGTCCGTTAACAATGTGTGACACGGAGGAGGTGCCTGCTGCTGAAACGGTCACCTTAATGTCACTGCCTTCCAGGCCCCACATGTCAGACTAGCTGGGCCTTGGGCCGTGTGGGGGAAGAAACCTGCTGCCCGAGCATCCCGTGCTTCAGTTCTCTCATCAGTTCATTCACTACTTCACTTCGAGAACAGATCTTCTACTAACAAAAAAAAAAAAACTTCGAGAACAGATCAGCAAACCCTAGCGAACACCACCGGCGATCCAGGATGCCGCCGCCGGCGGCGGTGTCGGCGGCCCTGGTGGAGGAGCTCATCGAGGAGATCCTCCTCCGCTTCCCACCGCACGATCCCGCGCTCCTCGTCCGCGCCGCCCTCGTCGCAAGCAATGGTTCCGCCTCGTCTCGGCGCCGGCTTCCGGCGAGGTTCCATATGGCTCACCGACGCCCCCAATGCTGGGGTTCCTCTACACCGGTTTCTACTATTCCAGCCAATTCGGGGCCAGGTTCGTGTGCACAGCCGCCTCCTGCCCGCCGAGTGCCTACGAGAACCACTGCCAGGTGCTCGATGCGCGCCACGGGCGTGTACTCCTGCGAGCCGTGCGGGAGAAAAACCTGGTGATTTGGGACCCAATCACCGACGAGCAGAGGGAACTGCCCCTCCCCAAGATGCCGGAGTCCCTGGTCAGCTGGAATACAGCGGTTCTCTGCGCGGACCATGGGAGTTGCAACCACCTTAATTGTCGATCCTTCCTCGTGGTTTTTGTCTGCTTTTATAGTAGCCAGACGACCATCCACACCTACTCATCCGATACTGCAACGTGGAGCGACCCAATCTGCACTCAGCCTTTGGACAAAATGCAGCCTTTCGCTCCTCGCGCCCTTCTGCGGAATGCACTGTACTTTGGGTTTTACCGGGGAAAAAGCGTGATTCTAAAGTTTGAGTTGGAATCACATGAAATTTCTGTAATTGATCTACCACACATCCATAGGGAGTGTGATGTACTCATAACCACGGTGGATGGTGGTCTTGGATTTGTTACCCTACATGAATCCAAACTCTATATGTGGTCGAGGAAGGATAATCTTAGAGTAGATGGTGGATGGATGCAAAACAGAGTCATTGATCTTGAAATGCTGCTCCGTAGTAATGCCATATTTACCTTACCTGATGTGATTGGTATTGCGGATGAGATCGGGATCATTTTCTTAAAGACAAAGACAGATAATGCGATCTTCACATTTGATCTGAA
Organism: Themeda triandra; assembly: GCA_018135685.1. Lineage (NCBI taxonomy): Eukaryota > Viridiplantae > Streptophyta > Magnoliopsida > Poales > Poaceae > Themeda > Themeda triandra. The sequence goes on from JAENPR010000862.1 coordinate 13,275, forward strand.
GACCCATAAGGTGAAGAAGATATGCGAGGGCAGGAGAATCTACTCTATTTTTCCTTACATGAGCTTCTACACACCAGGTACAACTTGCCTTGGTTTTGTTAATTTTCTAATGTTCAGCATGAGAAATGTTATAGTTACTAACATGAAATCTAGGCTCAATCACTTAAGAATAATGAATTTAGGTGTAAGTGGAATAGCGCTCAATCTGATATCAAATTGGGTTTGAATTTAGGTGCCTAGGAATTTATTCATCCGTTATGCATGTTATGCTTGGAGACTAGGGTCATTGCTTCTGAGCCTCGTCCAGGATGTTCCATTACTTTGATGGGTGTCTGGTGTCTGCACTCCAGATGTGACATGCCCATCTTTTGTCCTGTATGGTGGACATATTTGTAATGTCTCCATCTTTAGTCCTGTTCGTCGATTAGCTCTGATCCGTCACTGTAAATTAACAACACACAAATAGATGGTGATAATGGTACTAAAATGGTGGACATATTTGTAATGTCTCTAAATAAATTTGTGCTAGAGTTTCTGTTAATTTCTGTTGCTATGAATTTCTTCTGCTAGCCTTTTGAGAAACAATTATTCATCAAATGCAAGTTGCTATCAGCTGATGTTATTATGAAAAAAAATGTAAATTTATGCAGCCTTGGGAGCAGCATGTAGAGGCAACGGACCGGGTAGCTCAAGTTCATGACAAACTCAAAGTGATCGTGTGAGAGCTTCTTGATGAAGGAAAATTTGGGTAGTGGTCTTGGTAAATTGCATGGTATTCTATTTTGGGACAGCACTCTTAGCATTACCGACATAGGTGCTAATTAGCATTCAAGGTTTCTTTGTATTTCTTATCCTGGAGTTTCTCTTAAACTTCTTAAGGTTGATTGTTGGTTTCATGTTTTATCGGACTTCTTAGGTTGATCGTTGGTTCCATGTTTTATCTGTTTAACATCTTGTTGGATTATAATTGGTTGGAAAGCCAAATGCTTATTAATTTACTGTTGTGATACCTACTTTTGTGGCTAGCCTAGTAACTGCTAATGCATCCAAGGTCAAGATGCTCTACATATCTGTGAATCTTGAGCCCACAACATGGCTGTCTATATATATAGGGACAAAAGACCTTTGTGTATGGTGGCCGTGTCATGATCATGTGGGTGGACGATGGGCTCGTCACTATTGATATCAAGTCTGGCCAGGTGAAGAAAACTATATCCGGGCAATGACATCTGTGATGTTTGTTCCCTACATCAGCTTCTCTACTCGAGGTACTAGCATCACATCCCATGCCATTCTTTGAAGTTTGAACCTAGCTAGTACTGTTCTGCTTGCTTGTGGTTGCAAAACAATGAGCTCATCAAAATGGAATGTGAAAAATTCATAAAACACTGTATGTGCTAACTGTTTCTGTCCTGTCGTGCACCATTACTGAAATTGGCTAGATATACATGGGGTATTGATGACACATTTTCTGGATTGATGGCAGCATCTTGATCTTGACTACTGATCTAAATTCTGGACGAATCAGATAGCAGCCACTTAATGTAGGATTTGCCACTCGATGCCTCCCTAACCCCCACGTCATTTAGAAAAATACATAGTGCTACAGGACTGAGAATTATGCCTCTAATAAATTTAGGCTGGGACAAGAAGGTGTCAAACGTGGGAGAAACAAGGAAGCCACTACCTGCATAATTTTATTCACTCCAAATATAATTCTTGACCCTACCCTAAATCGTAAGGTTTTTGTTTATTAATTTGATGTTAGGCCATGTGCATGATGATTGATGAGCATGCCTTGTGACTTCCATCGTGTTGTTTACCTATATGAACTTGTGCACTCTAGGTACTAGCATCATCTCATATATCCTGCCTGGCTGCCTTAGAATGCTATAAGACTCGAGATAATAAAGTTGTAAAATCTCATGTTTAAACATGTCTTTTTTTTTTGTTATTGAACATTATTTAGTTTGTCTACATGTATCTTGGACTTTATTTATCTAGTACACAGTTGTATGGATCAGTCGGGTTATGAAGCCTTGCCAATGAAGGGCCATGAGTGGTCACCAACAAGGGAAAAACAGAAAGTAGCCATTACCTTCTTCACTTCTTGAGTACGGGGAGCAGCCTCTCCCACGGTCCAGGAGCAGCAGATGCATAAAGTGGTTGACAGAGTTTGTAGTATGAGTCTCACACACAGGCCAATTGTGCAGATCAGAACTGCAGCTTTAGCTTCTTTTGCAAAGCTGAATAGTAGCCAAGTTGTAGTGTGAAATCACTAGACTTTTGGTAAGCCGCTGGTGTTAGCTAGCAAGTTTGCTTAGTTGGAAACTACTGTAGTCAACTTGGCCTACTGTAGTACATTCACTATGGCAGGCAACTAGAGCAGGTTGTATAGAGTTGGTGCTAGTATAAACAGATCTAGTCCCATGTATATTTGTGGTAATGCAAATACAGGTCAGCTATTGCAGCTAGAACAAACCTTCAGCTTGCGTGCCTGCTTGTTGGTGTATGTGCGTGAGTTCAGAATTACCTACAGCAATGGAGAAGTGGATATTTGGTTGCAGTGTAGACTGTAGTGGTTGCTTGGGTGCTCATTTGAGGACTTGACCTGTAAGCACTCTTGATTTTGAGTGTGGGACATTTCTGGAGTTGTTTAGCGTCTGTGGAGTTGGTTGTCTTAGTATGCTGGTTTTTTCTTGCCTTTTCCTTCTAATTTATGGTGTCATATCTCTCAAATTTGTAAGCTTAGTCCCTGGTATCAAGTTCTCTTTAAAATTTGTTAGCTTGGTCCCTGGTATCAAGTTCTATTGGGCTTTTTTCTGAAATTGTACTCTCCTCCTTTAGTTAGCCTTCCCTCTGCTTCAGCTTGCACTGAAAACTTGTGACAGATGTGATTTCTTAAGTTTAAATATCTGTACTTGAGAAAATAGTAGGCATGCGAAACTATAACATTTTGATTTCATATATGCCATCTCAGTCTTAACTAATTCTAATTTGGTTCAATATCTTATGGCTTGATTTTTGTGGCCAATCTGGTATAAACAAAATCCAAACCCAGATCCCTTATATTTGTTTGAACCACATAGCAGTGGAGTATCTGTATATGATCATACGATTGAGCTTGAACCTGAGCCTGGGGTCTTGTCCCTTAGTAACCAAAAGTTGAAAAATGCCAACATGGTCAAAGAACAGGAGTACATTTTTTCGTTTGACCACATACCAACTATTATATTGACATAGTTTGATGGTTTATTCTAATATGCATATTCCTTGTTAAATTGAGCTACAAACAAATGCTTAAACTTCTTTGTCAGCGTGGCAGGCGGCAGGCTGATGATGCTACCATAACTCTCAGTGTTAATTTCAGTTTAGTCAGTGTTGAGAAACAAGAGAGCTTGCCATTGAAGAATGTATCAGGCTATCCCCTCAAAAAAAGAATGTATCAGGCTATGCCTTGCACATGGTAGTTGAATCCATTGATAAAAAATGAATGGCTGAAAGATGTGTGATCATGGATCAGTGACTACATATATTCATGCTTTGATTTCAGTCTATTGACATTATTTGTTCGGTTCATTCTTATTACATGACATGTGCAGTTTCTTGCCTGCAAATATTGTTTTGATTCATTTCTGTTTGGTCTGAATAAGATAGCCTGCGGCAAGCTCTCAACCACAAGGAATTTTTCATGCAAATGTAATGTTAAGTTGGATTTTGTTAATGTTGAAAATGTTCAACAACTTTCTATTAACCTTTTCACGATTTATACACTAAGATAAGATATGATGGAGAAAAGAGAGCAATGGGTCGAAGTGGTTATTTACTCCATTGGCCATTTGTTTGCTGCTTAAAAATTTACTGTGAACTGCACATCCTTCTTTATCTGGTGACTAACAAGCTGCCAACTGCACATAATGTGAGCGCCTATGTTTTATATATACTGGGCAATTAGAAATAGAAAGTAAGAACAGTCACTTATATATTCTATGTTTTATCTATACTGGCAATTAGAAGTAGAAAGAACAGTCACTTATATTTTTTTAGTTAAGTTTCGTACTGCTCCTATGAATGACTTGCACTGATGTACAAAGATTCTACCCGACCTACACGGTCATGAAAAATTTGTGATTCTAGAAGCGCCATACCTCAGTTTCATCCGGTATCCTTGTGGCGTCAATAATAGTTAAAATCTTGAATGGCAAACATGGTGTGAATCTTAGGTGGGCCTGGTCCCACCTGGCAGTGCATCTACACCTCCACGATTTTCAGGTTTAATCGAGAGTAAACGTAAGTTATTTTAAAAAGTAATTAAAATAGCTAAACAAAAAATGAATCTAGATTTTAAGGATTTGGTTGGATGAAAGCCTCTCATATCATGTTACTTTTAAAACATTGATTAAAGATGATATAAAAAATAAAAAACTAGAATCTAGATTCTAGAAACTTGTTTGAATGAAAGCCTCGGAGTCAACATATCCTTGCCTAGAAATTGGACATCTTGGCTAGCCAAGGCAAGTTCCTCTGCCCTAATAAGGGTTGTTTCAACCTAAAAACTACATGGTCTCAACTAAACGAAATGATGAAGATGTGACATCACAATTAATGAAAAGATAGCGGAGTAAATTGTTTCTTAGTTATAAGGCCAATTGCAGGAGTTCCATTTTTCAGTTTCTAGCTCTATTATGTGTTGAAAATAACATAAACAAGTTCCATCCATATGAAACTTTCGCTACTCTCTTTATCCATACTACATTATGTTAGTTTATTCAATGTTTATAAAATTTTTACTAAGACAGGCTTAAGAAACCATACCTACACAGGAATCAACATATAGAGGGATACTATAAGTAGATGATATACATGATTAGACAAAAACTTATTTTGGAAAAAAAAAACTTACATTAAGAGATGGTTACAGAAACTATGAGTATCTCATTGACATTGAGAATGGAGTATAAAAATGTTGGACTGTCACATTCCAGACACATTGATGAAGTGATTTTTTAAAAAAAATCTTTTCGTTCACATCGAGAACAACGTGTATATTTTCATCGACTAGCTGGGCCATGTCAGCCTAGCTGGGCCAGATGGAGCCCTGCTGAACCGAGAGCATCCTTTTTTGACCGAAGTACCGAGAGCATCCTTGTTCGTTAAGTTCCGCAAACCCTCGCGCCTCCACCAGCGATCCAGGATGCCGCCACCGCCGTCGGCGGCCCTGATGGAGGAGCTCATCGAGGAGATCCTCCTCCGCTTCCCACCGCACGATCCCGCTCTCCTCGTCCGCGCCGCCCTCGTCTGCAAGCAATGGTGCCGCCTCGTCTCCGGCGCCGGCTTCTGGCGCAGGTTCCGCGAGTTCCACCGCACACCCCCAATGCTGGGGTTCATCTACAACGGTTTCTACTATTCCAGCCAATTCGGGGCCAGGTTCGTGCGTACAGCCGGCTCCTGCCCGCCGATTGCCTACGACAGGCACTGCCAGGTGCTCGATGCGCGCCACGGGCATGTACTCTTGCAAGACAGGAACACCCTGGTGGTTTGGGACCCCATCACAGACGAGCAGGGAACTGCCCTTGCCCAAGCCGTTGGAGTCCCTGTTCAGCTGGAATGCGGCACTTCTCTGCGCCGCCCATGGCGGTTGCAGCCACTTTGATTGCCCCCGTCGATCCTCCCTCGTGGTTTTTGTGTGCACTGATGTTGATAGCGAGACGACCATCTGCACCTACTGTTCCGATACTGCTACGTGGAGCAATCAAGTCTTCGCTCGTCAGCAGCCTTCTGGCCACGTGCAGTCTTTGAAGCGTAGTGTGGTTGTGGGCAATGCACTCTACTTTCGGTTTTTCCAGGGAAACAAAATGATTCTAAAGTATGAGCTGGAATCACACGAAATTTCTGTAATTGGTCTACCACACATCCATAGGGACTGTGATGTACTCATAACCACGGTGGATGGTGGGCTTGGAATTGCCACTCTACATGAATCCAAGCTCTACATGTGGTCGAGGAAGGATGGTCTTGGAGTAGATGCTGGATGGACACAAAGCAGAATCATTGATCTTGAAATGCTGCTCCGTAGTAATGCCATATTTACCTTGCCTGATTTGCTGGTTGGCATAGCGGATGAGATCGGTGTCATTTTCTTAGGGGCAGAGACAGATAATGCACTCTTCACATTTGATCTGAAGACCTATAAGGTGAAGAAGATATGTGAGGGCAGGAGATTCTTCTCTATTTTTCCTTACATGAGCTTCTACACGCCAGGTACAACTTGCCTTCGTTTTGTTAATTTTCTAATGTTCAGCATGAGAAATGTTATAGTTACTAACATGAACTCTAGGTTCAGTTGCTCAAGAATAATGAATTTAGGTGTAAGTGGAATATCGCCCAATCTGATATCAAATTGGGTCGATCATACATTCCTACCTAATCTTTCATTATTGTGGACCATCTCTGAAACTGGTGACATGTGCCTAGGAATTTATTCATCCATTATGCATGTTATGCTTGGATTGTAGGGATAGCTTCTTAGCCTCAGCCAAGAAGTTCCATTACTTTGATGATTGTCTGGTGTCTGCACTCCAGATGTGTCATGCCTATCTTTAATCCTGTTCATCCATTAGCGCTGATCCATCATTGTGACTTAACAACACACAAATAGATGGTGATAACGGTACTAAAATGGACATATCTTAAAAAAATAGTGGAAATATTTGTAATGTCTCTAAATGAGTTTGTGCTAGAGTTTCTTTTAATTTCAGTTGCTATGAATTTCTGTTGTTAGCCTTTTGAGAAATAATCGATCATCAGAGGCAAGTTTGTTGATTCTTTAATCAGTTGATGTTATTATGAATAAATGTAAATTTCTGCAGCATTGGGAGCAGCTTGAGAAGCAATGGACCAGGTGGCTCAACTACATGACAAACTCAAGGTGATCATGTGAGAGCTTCTTGGTCAAGGGAAAATTGGGTAGTGGTAATGGTAAATCACATGATACACTGTTAGCATTACCGAGATAGGTGCTAGCCTTCAAGGTTTCTTTGTTTTCCTTATCCTGGAGTTTCTTTTAAACTTCTTAGGTTGATCGTTGGTTCATGTTTTATCGGGCTTGCCTGTAAGCTGTTTAACATCTTGTTGGATTCTAATTGGTTGGATAGCCAGAGGCTTGTTAATTTACTCTTGTGATGATACTACTTTTGTGGCCAGCCTAGTAACTGGTAAAGCATCCAAGGTCAAGATGCTTTACGTATCTGTGAATCAGCCCACAACACGGCTGTCCATATAAATAGGGACAAAAGACCTTTTTGTATGGTATCAGTATCATGATCATGTGGGTGTACGATGGTCTCTTCACTATTGATCGCAAGCCTGGCCAGGTGAAGAAACTATATCAGGGCAGTGACATCTGTGATGTTCCCTCAATAAGCTTCTGTACTCCAGGTACCAGCATATCACACGCCATGCCATTCTTTGAAGTTTGAACCTAGTACAGTTGTGCTTGTGGTTGCAAAAAATGAGTTCATAAAAATGGAACGTGGCAATTTCATAAAACACTGTATGTGCTACTCTTACCTGAACTGTTTCTGTCCTGTCATGCATCATTCCTGAAATTGGCTAGATATACATGTGTTAGTCATAACACCTTTTCTGGATTGATGGCAGCGTTCTGATCTTGACTGCTGATCTAAATTCTGCACTACTTGGGTAGTAGCCACTCAATAAAGGATTTGCCACTTGATGCTTCCCTAACCCCCACGTCAGTTAGAAAAATACAGAGTGCAACAGAACTGAGAATTATGTCTCTTAATTTAGGCTAGGACAAGAAGGTGTCAAATGTGAGAGCAAAAAGGAAGCCACTACCTGCATAATTTTTTTCCACTCGATATGTAAGTCTTGACCCTACCCTAAATCATGTAATGTGTTTTTTGTTTATTAATTTGAAGTTGGCCCATGTGATGATGATTGATGAGTATGCCCTGTGGCTTCCACCATGTCGTTCCCTATATGAACTGCACTCTAGGTACTAGCCTCATCTCATATATTTTGCCTTATAATGCTATAAACCTCAAGATAATAAAATTGTAAAAACTCATGTTTAAGCGTTTCTTTTTTTTTTGTTATTGACCATTATTTAGATTGTCTACATGTATCTTAGACTTTCTTTATCTGCTACACACTTGTATGAAACAGTCGCATGATGAAGTCATTACAATGATTTAAATTTCATGGGCCATGAATGGTATACAACAAGAGAAAAACAAAAAATAGATGTTACCTTCTTGATTACTGGGAGCAGCCTCCACCAGTGATGGTCCAGGAGCGGCAGATGCCTAAAGTGGTTGGCGAAGTTCATAGTATGAGTCTCATGCACGGGTGTCATAGTTGACAGATAAGTCTTGTGTTTGAGCACCAATTGTGCAGATCAGAATTGCAGCTTTAGCTTCTTTTGCAAGGCTGAACAATAGCCAAGAGCCTCTAGTGTTCCTTTGTAGCATGTTTGCTTAGTTAGAAAGTACTTTCGTCAACTTGGCCTACTGTAGTTACATTCACTATGGCAGGCAACTAGAGGCCTAGAGCAAGTTGTATAGAGTTGGTGCTAGTATGAACAGACCTAGTCCCATGTATATGTGTGGTAATGAAAATACAAAGCAGCTGTTGCAGCTGGAACAAACCTCAGCTTGCGTGCCGGGCTGCCTGCTTGTTGGTGTATGTGTGTCTGAGTTCAGAATTACCTACAGCAAAGTGGATACTTTGGTTGCAGTAGTAACTGTAGTTGTTGCTTGGGTGCTCAGTTAAGTACTCTTGATTTTGAGTGTGGGAGCGTCTGTGGGGTTGGTTATGTCTTAATGTGCTGGTCTTTCTTGTTTGTTTCTTCCTGTTAATTTGTGGTGTCATATCTCTAAAATTTGTAAGCTTAGTCCCTTGTATCAAGTTCTCTCAAAAATTTGTTAGCTTGTCAAGTTCTTTTGGGGTTTTCTCTGAAATTTTACTGTCCTCCTTTAGGTGGGCTTGCCCTTTGCTTTAGCTTGTACTGAAACTTGACAGATGTGATTCCTTAAGTTCAAATACCTGTACTCGAGAAAAATAATAGACATGTGAAACTATAACATTTTGATTTCATATACGCCATGTCAGTCCTAACTAATTTAATTTTGTTCAACAATCTTATATGTGTGTATATGTTTGAACCAATCTGGTAAACAAAATCCCAACCCAGATAGTTTTTTTTTATTTGAACCACATAGCAGTGTATATGTATATGATCATATGAATGAGCTTGAACCTGAGCCAGGGGTTTTGTCCCAGAGTAACCAAAAGTTGAAAAATGCCAACGTGGTCAAAGAACAGGAGTAAATATTTTCGTTTTAACATATAAATAACAACTATTATATTGACATAGTCCGATGGTGTATTCTAATATGCATATACCTTGATATTACAAACTGAGCCATAAAAAACCTTCGTTGTCAGTATGTCAGGCTGATGATGCTACCATAAGTCTCTGTGTTAATATCAGTTATGTCAGTGTTGAGAAACAAGAGAGCTTGTCATTGAAGAATGTATCAGGCTATGCATTGCATATCGTAGTTGAAACCATTGACAAAATGAAAGGCTGAAAGATGATTAGAGACTATATATATTCATGCTTTGATTTCAGTCGATTGATGTTATTTGTTCGGTTCATGCTTACAAGGGAATCGTTTCATGCTTATAAGGGAATCTTGGAAACAAAGTTTTTTTTACATGACATGTTCAGTTTCTTGGTTGGAAAAATTGTTTTGATTAGTTTCTGCTGCGGCAAGATTTCAACCACCACCAATGAATTTTTCACGTCCTTTGTATTTGATTCAAAAATCATTATAGACTTGAGCCTCAGGTCTAAACAACACGAGGAGAAAAATACAATCACCAACATCATACGAATTGCAGTTTCGTCAGTGTCTGCTACAACACATATCGACTATTAGCTTGATTTCAGTTATTTTAATGTGCACGATTTATTTTTTAAGCTACTGACATATGTCGAGTATCTTTTTTTTTGAAATAAGCATATGTCGAGTATCTAGCAAGGATGAATTGAGCTTTCCATGGTGAATCTTGTCCCTTAGTGTGGAAGGCACCTGTCCCCACCGAGCAGTGAGCACACCCTAAATTAAGAGGTTTGTTACCGTTCTTGGGAGGAACCATCGGTTCCTCCAGTGTAAAATAATTACGGCATCTATTAATTATGAAAATTAATTAGTTTTAACTAAGAACAGTTTAGTACTTCTGCACTTAATCTCTAATCTCTGTTGCTAACCCAATTCCAGATTGCTCCGTTCATCGCGGCTCACACGCTAGATATTGCGCGCTGCTCCCCGCGCCGCCCACCTCGCCGCCCTCCTCGTGGTGGCTGAGACTCTGAGAGGGTGATGGCCGGATATGCGGCCATGCGCGACCTGCCCGTATGCCTTACCTTGGAACGTGAAGAACGCCCCGGCTGCCCGGCCATGGCTTGCGATCCTCTCAATCCCGGAGCTCTCCATCTCGGCCATATGTCATTGATTCCTTGAACACGTTCTCCAACGACGCGTAGTTGGCCGGCCACCGCTCGTAGCGGTACACATAGCTGTCCATGTCCGCCAGTCTTGGTTCTCCTATTCGCTGCCTCGCCGTCCGTTCCTCCTGCCTGCCATTGCCGCCGTCGCCGTTAGCGGCAAAGTTGAAGGCCCGCAGCGGGTGTGGTTGTCCTATAGGGGTCGAGGCAGACCCAGCAGAACTAGGTGGGCGTACGGCAGCGGGCACGTGATGTGCATGCACCCCTGGTTCTTCTCCGGTGGGCATTCGGCACCGGCGCGTGTGCACCCGGCACCTGTCAGACGAGCAGCTTCGGAGACGTCAAAATACTCATTTACCCTTTAAAACCAATTAGAATTCAGTTCCGAGTCCACGTGTTTCTTGGTTCCGATCCACAGCTTAAATTCCTTTGACTTGGTTCCTCCTACCTCTGAACCACCGGATCTGATGAAATGAACGACTCTCATTATTTACAAGCGTAGTAAAACTTCTCCTAAATTAAAGTATGGTCCCAACTTGCCCATCTCAGGTTCCACATACCACATCCGCGGTCTTATGTGCCACGTATTCCAAGATCTCAGACCATCCATTTTGATTTTGGGTGCATATATGATGTAAAATACCGCAAATGTAATGTTCAGTTGGATTTTGCGAATGTTAGAATGTTCAACTTTCTAGTAACTTTTTCACTGTTTATACATTAAGATAAGATCGAGCAAAGAGAGCAATGGGTCAAAGTGGTTATTTACTCCATTGTCCTTCGGAAAATGTCTATATAATTCCCTAAACTATCCAGATCGACTACTACACCTCTAAATTATGAAATTGGATATTTTATCCCTAAACTAACAATCAAATAACTCCCTAAGTAGTTTCCAATGGTGGTATTGCCACCGTAGCTGTTGACATGGATGATGATGTGGCGATGGCCCACATGTTAGCTACTACTCCCTCTTCTCTCCTCGCCTTTGTTCTGTCATGTATGCCCATGCTGCGCTCGCCAAGCAGAGGTGACGTTGGTGTAGGTGGTTGCTTCCTTAGCTAGGCTCCCGCGCCCCCACGCCCGCCCAGTTGTTGTTGTGCCAGCGTCTTCGTGGTCGCCCTGTGCTCCAACGCTTAGGGCCATGCCCACTGCCCCATGGCTGGTTGTGCGACGCCGGGCAAACCTACGCCTTGCTCGCCCGCGCCCGTGGCGGCCAGACAATTCCCGTCATAGCGGTTGCCACCGCTGCACTCTTTGCCTTGCTCGTCCTCTCCGCGATAGCCACCGTTGTCTTCGTGAACAAGCGCGGGGGCGGGCAGGCTACCCTCACCGTCACACATCGAGCACGTGTCGTCGTCGTCCGCCTCTAGGTCCGACTCCAGGTCCTCCCACGCGACGGTGTCCGTGCGCAAGGCGAAGGTCGACGCGGGCGATCAGGGAGTCGGGGCGGGTGCCACTGCCGTCGCTACCTCCTGTGGTGTGGCCAACTTCTCCATGGCCGCGCTTGCTCGATTCGCCAATGAAGAGGGATGCAGAAATGGTCAGGGCTGTCGGCGATGGGCTTGTAGCGAGGGTGGAGATGGAGATGTGGTGGGGGAGCTGGTATGACCTCACGGAGCTGGAGGTTGCCAAGGGCGGGTTTGGCCCAGAGATCGTGGTCCGGGAGGGAGGCTACGCCACCGTGTCTGCGGCACCCTTGCTGATGGCGAGGTCATCGCCATCCAGGACTTGGGCATAAAGGACTAAGAAAAAAAAAGAGAGGGGTGGCTGACATGTGGGCCATTGCACGTCATCGTCCATATCAGCAACCACTGTAGCAAAAACCATCATAAAAAAACCGCTCAAGGGGTTATTTGACCAGTTTTAAAAAGTTAAAGAGGTAGAATATCCGGTTTCATAGTTTAGGGTGTGAAGTAGTCGATGCTAGATAGTTTGGGGGGGGGGGGTTATGTAGACTTTTTCCTTATCTATTTGTTTGCCGCTTGAAAATTTACTCTAAACTATATATCCGTGTTTATAATTCTATTATGCGTTGGAAATATCCTAAACAGGAGGTTTCATCCCTATGAACGTCGTATCAACACTAAGAGTGACATAAGAAAACATGACTGCATAGGAATCGAGATATATAGGATAGGCAGATGATAGGAGTTAAATGTTTCGTGATCAGACAAATCGTATTTTAAAAAACTTACATTAAGAAGTGGTCTCTAATAGTATAGAAATCATCTCATAGTTTTCTAAGCTAGAACTACTGTAGTTAAGCAAACGCCTCGAATGAAGTGGTGTCCGTGCCACAACCTAAAAAAAAAAGACGTTTTTTTCCTTCTGTAAAATTTTGGACCGCTACATTCCAGACACATTGATGTACTGATGATTTGTTTTCAGCAACTACTGCCACGGAGGAAAGTGCTGCTGCTGAACTGTCATCTCAGTCGCTGCTTCCTGGCCCCACATGTCATCCTAGCTGGGCTTTGGGCCTTGGGCTGCCGCGTGGTGAAGCAGCCTGGTGAACTGGGACATCCCATTCTTCAGTTCGTTCAGTTTATAGGAAAAAAAAAGAAGCAAACCCTCGCGAACGGCACCAGCGATCCAGGATGCCACGGCCGCCGCCGGCGGCGGCGGCCCTGACGGAGGAGCTCATCGAGGAGATCCTCCTCCGCTTGCACGATCCCGCGCTCCTCGTCCGCGCCGCCCTCGTGTGCAAGCAATGGTGCCGCCTCGTCTCCGGCGCCCGCTTCCGGCGCAGGTTCCGCGAGCTCCACCGCGTGCCCCAAATGCTGGGGTTCCTCTACAACAGCGATGACTATTCCAGCACATTCAATGCCAGGTTCGTGCGCACAGCCGCCTCCTGCCCGCCGATTGCCTACGGCAGCCTCTGCCGGTGCCGGGTGGTCGATGCGCGCCACGGGCGTGTACTCCTGCAAGCCCGGGACGCACTGTTGATTTGGGACCCCATCACCGACGAGCAGAGGGAACTGACCGTCCCCAACAAGCCGTTGAAGCGCCTGCTCAGCTGGAATGCGGCAGTTCTCTGTGCGGCCCATGGCAGGTGCGACCACCTTGATTGCCACTGTCGATCCTCCCTCGTGGTTTTTGTGTGCTCTGATAATAGAGAGACGACCCTGCGCACCTATTCATCCGATACTGCTACGTGGAGCGACCCAATCTACACTCATCTGCAGCATTTGCACTACTTTCAGCGTTTCAACATTGTGGGGAATGCACTCTACTTTGGGTTTTACGCTGGGGAAACAACATGATTCTAAAGTATGAGTTGGAATCGCATGAAAGTTCTGTCATTGATCTACCACACATCCATTGGTACAGTGATGTACTCATAACCACGGTGGATGGTGGGCTTGGATTTGCCATTCTACATGAATCCAAGCTCTACATGTGGTCGAGGAAGGATGGTCTTGGAGTAGATGCTGGATGGACACGACACAAAGTCATTGATCTTGGAATGTTGCTCCGTAGTAATGCCATAATGACCTTACCTGATGTGGTTGGCATTGCGGATGAGATCGGGATCATTTTCTTAAGGACAAGGACAGATAATGTGCTCTTCACATTTGATCTGAAGACCTATAAGGTGAAGAAGATATGCGAGGGCAGAAGATTGTGCACTGTGTTTCCTTACAGGAGCTTCTACATGCCAGGTACAACTTACCTTGGTTTTGTTAATTTTCTAATGTTCAGCTTCAGCATGAGCAAAGTTATAGTTACTAACCTGAAATCTAGGCTCAATCGCTCAAGAATAATGAATTTAGGTGTAAGTGGGGTATAGCTCAATCTGATATCAAATTAGGTTTGATCATACATTCCTACCTAAATCTTTCGTTATTGTGGTCCATCTCTGAAACTAGTGAGATGTGCCTAGGAATTTATTCATCCGTTTTGCATGTTATGCTTGGATGCTAGGGTCATGGCTTCTTAGCCTCGGCCAGGATGTTTCATTATTTTGATGAGTGTTTGGTGTCTGCACTCTAGATGTGTCATGCGCATCTTCAGTCCTGTTCATCAATTAGCTCTGATCCATCATTGTGACTTAACAACACACAAATAGATGGTGATTACGGTACTAAAATGGTCGACATATTTGTAATTTCTCGAAATGGATTTGTGCTATAGAGTTCCTGTTAATTTCTGTTGCTATGATTTTCTGCTGTTAGCCTTTTGAGAAACAATCATTCATCAAAGGCAAGTTGTATATTCTTTAATTACCTGATGTTATTATGAAAAATGTAAATTTCTGCAGCATTCGGAGCAGCTTGTAGAGGCAATGGACCGAGTAGCTCAAGTGCATGACAAACTCAAGGTGATCATGTGAAATCTTCGTGATTAAGGGAAAATTGGGTAGTGGTAATGGTAAATTGCATGATATCTATGTTAGGACAGCACTTTTAGCATTACCGGGATAGGTGCTAGCCTTGAAGGTTTCTTTGTTCTTCTTATCTTGGACTTTCTATTAAACTTCTTAGGTTGATTGTTGGTTCCATGTTTTATCAGGTTTGTCTGTAAGCTGTTTAACATTTTGTTGGATTATAATTGGTTGGAGAGCCAGAGGCTTGTTAATTTACTGTTGTGATATCTACTTTTGTGGCCAGCCTTGTAACTGGTAAAGCATCCAAGGTCAAGATGCTTTACGTATCTGTAGTAGACTGTAGTGGGACTGTAGTGGTTGCTTGAGTGCTCATTTGAGGACTCGACATGTAAGTAATCTTGATTTAGATTGTGGGACTGGGACATATCTGGTCATATGGAAATGTTTAGCATCCATGGGGTTTGTTATGTCTTAGTGTACTGCTTTTCTTTTTTCTGCTGTTCAATTTGCAGATCAGAACTGCAGCTTTAGCTTCTTCTGCAAAGCTGAATAGTATCCAAATTGTTCTTTCAAATCACTAGACTTTTGGTAAGCCACTGGTGTTAGCTAGCAAGTTTGCTTAGTTAGAAAGTACTTTAGTCAACTTGGCCTATTGTAGTACATTCACTATGGCAGGCAAACAGAACAAGTTGTATGGGGTTTATGCTAGTATAAACAGACCTAGTCCCATGTATATGTGTGGTAATACAAATACAGAGCACCTGTTGAAGCCAGAACAAACCTTCAGCTTGCGTGCCTGCTTGTTGGTGTATGTGTGTGCGTGATCAGAATTACCTACAGCAATGGTGAAGTGGATATTTGATTGCAATAGTAGACTGTAGTGGTTGCTTGGGTGCTCATTTGAGCACTTGACATGTAAGTACTCTTTATTTTGCTTGGGTTTGTTATGTCCTAGTGTTTCACCTATCTTGTTTCTGCCTTTCAATTTGCAGTGCTATTTCTCTAAAATTTGTTAGTTTGGTCCCTGGTATCAAGTTCTATTGGGTCTTTCTCCGAAATTGCATTGTCCTCATTTAAGTGGATTGCGCTCTACTTTAGCTTGCACTGAAAACTTGTGACAGATATGATTCCTTAAGTTTAAATTATCTGTATGCATGAAACTGAAACACTGATTTCATATATTATATGCCATTTTAATCCTAACAAATTTTAATTTGGTTCAACATCTTATGGCTTGATTTTTGTGTCCAATCTGGTAAAAAAATAATCCAAATTTAGATTCCTTATATTTATTTGGATGAGATATCATATGAGTGAGGTTGTGTTAGGCTTGGCGAGTTAATGTTAAAACTTAGCCACTTTTATTCACATGAAACCCAAATAGTACGATGGTTTACTGGCGTCCAGTATCAAAGACGCCGGCCCAATAGTGGCTAAAGCCACCACCGGCTAGGAGGGCCGCCAGATTAGAGGGTCAAGTCCATATTTACCTTTATTTATTTATTTCCATAAATTAGTGAGAGATTAGCCCTAAACCCTATATATGCAAGTTGTAATCACTGTGGACAAATTAAGCAAGAGCAATCTATTATTGCTCGGCTTCCTTAGGGAGCCGGGAGTTCCTAACCCTAGCCGCCTTCTTCCTCATCTCCGCGACAGCGCCCCGCCGCCCTCGCGGCTTCAAACCTCGCCCACCGATCACCCACCGCTACAACCTCCGCGCGACAAGGACAGAACCCCCGCTGCCTGTCATTTACTCTAATAGGCAAATACCCTGCCATCACTAATTGAGCTATCAAAACATTCTTAAAGTTCTTTGTCAGCATGGTAGGCTGATGATGCTACCACAATTCTCAGTGTTAATTTCAGTTTCATCAGTGTTGAGAAACGAGAGAGCTTGTCATTGAAGAATCTATCAGGCTATGCCGAGTGGAATGTATGTGTATTGTAGTTGAATCCTTTGATAAAAAATGATTGTCAGCGCTGAAAGATGTGTGATCAGGGATTAGAGACTATGTTCAGGCTTTGATTCCAGTTGTTCGGTTCATGCTTATATGGGAATCTTGGAAACGAAGTTAGTTTTACTTGGCATCTGCAGTTTCTTGCCTGGAAATATTATTTTGATTCATTTTTGTTTAATCTGAATAAGATAGCCTGCGGCAAGCTCTCATCCACAAAGAATTTTTCACGTCCTTTGTATTTGAGTTAAAATCATAGTGTCAATCAAGGAGTTGAAGGTTCTCTTATAGTCATTAAATTCTATACTCTATAGCCTCAGGGATAAATGAGGTCTATGTGATGGTGAAAAGTAGAAGCTTATGCTGTGATGCAACTATTTAGCATAAAGAGGCTAGTGCTGATTTTAGTTTATTTGTCTGTAGGGGCTTGTGTCTTCTGCTTAAGAAGGTTCGTCGCTCAGGTTCCACATCCCCTTTGTTATCTGGAGTGCATGCCAAGATCTCGGGCCATCCAGTTTAGTTTGGGTGCATCTGATGTAACAGCCTTCAGTTGAATTTTGTGAATGTCGAGAATGTTCAACAGATTTCTATTAACTTTTTCATGGTTTATACACTAAGATCGAGCAAAGAGAGCACTGAGTCAAAGTGGTTATTTGCTACATTGGCCATTCGTTTGCCGCTTGAGAATTTACTGTGAACTAGATATCCTTCTTTTTATCCGGTGACAAGCTGCTAACTGAACTGAATGGAGTATGGAGAGAGGACGCTGTCAGCTGCTGCAAGCCTATGTTTTATATATCCTGGGCAGTTAAAAAGTAAGAACAGTTGGACATCTTTTTGGCTTTAATTGACTAATCTTCTGGTTAATAATAATAATCCAAAGATGTTTGGCAAAAAAAAAAAAAGGGCTTTTGCATTCTTACCCTTACTTTATATTAAGATTGTGATTCTGCCCCTGTTTTTTTTAACTTTGTGAATTTACCCTTGTGTTTTCAAAACGAAGCACCACTTTGCCCGTATTTCGTCATCCTCCGAGTTAACTTTTGTATCAATGGACAAAAATGCCCATGTTATCTATTACTGTCATGTGGGACCCCTCTTCTTTCCCATCTCCATGTGTCTTCGACTCTTCCTCATCAACCGATGGCGACACGCGAGCACGACGATGGAGCCCCCTACGCGCGCCCTAGCGCCGCCGCCCACCGGCGACTGGCCTCCTCGCCCGCGCATGACCCCTGGAGCTGCCGGCGACATGCCTCCTCACCCGTACGCGGCCCCTGGTGCCGCTGGCGATCGCTGCGGCCCGTGCGACGCCCCCCGGCGCCTCCGCCGCGCCGCGCACCGGCATCCCCCCCCGCGCCCCTAGCGCCTCCGCCCGCCGGAGACTAGCTTCCTCGCCCCGCGCTCTCCTGGCGCCTCCGCTCGCCGTGTGACCGCCTTCTCACCTGCGCTCGCCACCGGCGCCCCTCCGCCGGCGACGACAATTAGTAGTAGCTAGTACAATCACTCAACACTGTTATTTTTCACCAACCAGCAGCAGAGATTAGGTGAGCTGGTTCTACATAACACGGCGTCCAGGAAAAAGCAGACAGCCATCTTTTTTTTGGTCTGTTTGTTTGTTTGTTGCTCGTTCGTCGTCATCGTCGTTTTCGTTTTCAGAAACCCAACTGATGAATGAATTTCATCGAAAAGGAAAGAAGAAAAAAACAAATGAAGAAAAAATAAAAAAAGGAAAACAATCTCCTCTCGTCTCCTGAATCCTGATTGATTAACTGTAATAATTAATTTTTAGATAAAAGGCCATTGCCCAACTTTATAGAAAGCGTAACAGAGCCACAAGGTTTAGGGCTGGGGTTACCAGCGTTTACATGTTTAGGCATTTCGTCAAAAACATCAAAACGACCAGCCACATGCTGGGATTCATCTACTACTCTCTACCTCACTCCAACACATGATCAAGGTAAAAACAAAGTAGAGCAGAGGTAGCCCCAACTGTAATAATTAATTAATTGATTAATTACCCCAACCGCCAGTCCTGCGAGATCCTCCTAACCAGAACCTCCTAATCGTGCCATGGCAAGATCGATCGATCAGAAGAGCTCTCTGGTGACGAGCGGCGCGGCGGTGTTCCACGTGCTCTGGCTCGTCCGGTCAACGGCAGCCGGGAAGAACTGGCCGTGGCTGGGCACGACACTCGCGGCGCCACCCTGCGGCGGCGGCGACCGGGCGGCGGGAAGGCTAGAGCTAGACTTGGTGTGGCATTGCCGCGCTTCGGTGGTGGTGGTGGCAGCTAGCGGCGGGCGTCGCGGGGTTGGTGGTGGCTGTGGCGGCGACGCGGCGGCAGCACGGGCACATTGTGAGTGTGGCTGCGGGCGAGGCGGGCTGCGCTGTGGCGGGCGACGGCGCGGCGGCCTTGAGCGCCCTGAGGTCGGCGAGCTCCTTCTCCAGGCGCTTGTTCTCATCGGCGAGGCGCTCGCACCAGCGCTTGAGGTACTCGCAGTCCACCTCCGTCTGCTTGAGCTTGGTCCGCGTGCGGCGGTTCTGGAACCACACCTCCACCTGCCGCGGCCGCAGGCCCAGCCGGTTGGCCAGCGCCACCTTCTGCTTCTGCAAACAACACCGCGCCATGAATCAGCGATCGAGCGAACGGAACCGAGAGACGACGGCGAGGAGGAAGAAGGAGAGAAACTTACGGGGTTGAGCGTACTGTGCGTCTTGAAGCACTCCTCGAGGACGGCGGCCTGGTCCTTTGACAAGCGGAGATTCTTGCGCCCGCCGGCGCCGTCTGCGCCGTCCTCCTCGTCGCTGCGGACGAGGCCCAACGCGAATTGAGTGTTCCCCGGTACCTGTGTACCCCTCATTAGAGCTGATGATAAGATCCTTGTTAGAATAAACTTCATTGCCAATCTATAGTGAAAGTACTGTTGCATGCGCATGTGCATGTGACTGAGAGAGAGGAGGGGAAAAGTGGAGAGGGAGAGCACATGCAGGTGGACCCCACTATTTCATCTAACTAAAAAATGTTATAAATCACAAGCTAAAACGCTAAATTAAATTTCGATTGCACCATTAAATTTGTTTCAATAAATTCTCCAAAATAAGATCTTGCATGGATATATTTAGATAAATTTAAAAACTGACACGTGGGTCCGCTTTTAATATTGAGTAACAGTCATCGCTTTTATTACTAAAATCAGCCAACGCTTCTGATACTCAGGGAACGCCGTAAAACCTAATCTCAGTCGGCATAATACAACTCGGTCATCGCTTTTATTACTAAAATCAGCCAGCGCTTCTGCTACTCAGGGAACGCCTTGAACCCTAATCTCAGTTGGCATAATACAACTCAGTCATCGCTTTTATTACTAAAATGAAGCAACGCTTTTGTACTCAGGGAACGCCCTGAACCCTAATCTCAGTCGGCATAATACAACTCAGTCATCGCTTTTATTTCTAAAATCAGCCAACGCTCCTGATACTCAAGGAACGCCCTGAACCCTAATCTCAGTCGGCATAATACAACTCAGTCATCGCTTTTATTTCTAAAATCATCCAACGCTCGCTACTCGGGAACGCCTTGAACCCTAATCTCGTCAACATAATACAACTCAGTCATCATTTTTATTACTAAAATCAACCAACTCTTCTGATAGTTTGGGGGGCGCTTTAAACCGTAATCTCAGTAACCAACTCTGGCATCACTTTTGTTACTAAAATTAGCTATCTTCTGCTTGAGCATTTATGTGGGGCCTAGATGTTATATTTTATTTTGCATGAAAACATATCCAATATTGGTCTTGATTTGTAGAGTTAATTCTAAGAAACACCATTGTTCGATCGGATTTTAAATTGGATATATGGTTTAACAATTATGGTGACTTGAATATTTAGAGTAGCAAAATCATACAAACTAGTTCTCCATTTCCTCTCTTTGGCCCCATGGCTTTACTCCCTCTCCTGATGCACCGTGTAGCACAACAAGGCAAGATGTAAATGGCATGCACATGCAAAAGATGGAAAGATGGGGTCCGCGCTTGGAACTGTGCTCCTGTGCAAATTTCTGCCACTGTTTATCTCTGCATTAAGCTAACAGCAACATTTGGTCAGGAAACTGAATCTGATAGCACGAATCTTAAGATGAATCCAACGACAACTTACAAGCGCTACACAGGTATCGGGGAACACTCACATATTCGGTGACGAGGCCTGACCCGGACCCGGTGCACTCCAGCTCCCTCTCCCTCTTGTTCTCGGCGTTGTCGTCCCCGCTGGCCGCGCTGTCGGGCGACGTGGACGCCCGCATCGCGGCACGGTCCGCGAGCTGGTCCAGGTCCAGCCCCGCCGCCGCGGCGGCGGCGGCAGTGGCGGTGGAGGCGGCGGCGTGGTACTGCGCGTGCGCTTGCACGGCGGTGTCACGTGACCTTGCGACGTCGGCGACGACGGAGCTGAGCGCGGCGGCCCAGGGCGAGGAGGAGCCGGCGGTGGCGGTGGAGGAGGTGAGGCTGCCCTGGGAGGTGAGGCCCAGGCTGAGGCCGAGGTCGAGGCTGGCACGCAGCATCATGGTGTGATGAGTGTGGTGGTGACGCTAGACGAGCTCGGCTCCGGCGGCCAGGTCCAGGTGGTGGTGAATGGGCATGTGGTGGTGGAGGGGGAAGGGAAGTGGTGGCGGGGTTATATAGGCGGGGGATCGGAGGCAGCTGCTGCGATGCGAGCTCACAGTCGCAGCTGGGGAGAGAGGGGACGACGGAGGATGGGTGGCTGTGTGTGCAAATGATGAGGTGTGGCGTGCGGGTGAAGTGGATCTCCGCTCCTGTGCACCGCAATTATTAATGGATGGATGCCTGCGGCTGCTGCCGCCGCCTCCTCTCATCATCGCGGCCATATGAGCGATCTGCTCAGGCCTTTTGACCCGGCCTCCCCTCTCCTTGGCTCACGGCTCCGTCGCTGAGCCGGTCGGTCGGTCTCGGTCCCGTGCATGCATGCATGTCTCGGGCTTGGTCGGGGGAAGTTTGAGTTTGGTTGAGGTTCAAATTTGAAAATTGTGTGGGTAGGGGTAGCCATAGTAGGAGAGTATAGGCTCAAATTTGAAAATTGGTTGGTCTCGGTCTCGTGCATGCATGCATGTCTCGGGATTGGTCGGGGGAAGTTTGAGTTTGGTTGGGTTGGTTTCCATCGTGTGGGTAGGAGTAGCCATAGGAGAGTTGCGATTCTTGGCATCCGAGCGCTCGGATGCAAGCCGTGCGCCGAGCGGCTCCCGCGCATTATTCCCGCTCGAGCGCGATGCTCTTGCACGGCAGCTAGCCTACGCGTGGCCCACGAGGATGCACGAGAGCGCGCGCTCCGCTCGGCACGTGATTTCCGGCAGTATATCAGAGTAGTTAGTTACGTACGTTTGTTTCCTTCTTCTTTTTCTTTTCTTTTTATTTTATTCGCATTCCTTTCCTTTTCTTTTCTTTTCCATTTTATTTTTCTTTCCTCCCTTCATATTTACTTAGGAGTATCTATTTTTCAGTTTCACGTGATTTTTTATTATTCGTTTCCTTTTTCATTTTCTATGTTTATTTTTTTCTTTTTTTTCTTTTCTTTGCTTCCAATTTCTTCTTTTCTTTTCTTTTCATTTTTCTTTCTCTTTTTTTTCTTTTCATGCTCTATTTTTTTTTCTTTGTTTCTTTTATGTCATTTTTATTATTCTTCCCATTTTATATATTTCTATGTTTCTTTTATTTATTTTTCTCCCCTTTTCCTTTTAATGTTCACATATTGTATATGTTTTATTTTATCTTTTATTTTTTATTTCTTTTATTTTATTGTTCACACATTGTACATGTGATGTTCTATGATATATTTAGTGATGTTCACGTAATATATATGTGATGTTCTATAATATAGTTGGTGATGTTCCATGTTGTATTTAGTGATGTTTATGTAATATATACGTGATGTTCTATAACATATTTAGTGACGTTCCATGGTGTATTTAGTGATGTTCACTTATTACACAGTTGTGTTCTATAATATTTTTAGTGATGATCACGTAATATGCGATGTTCTATGGTGCGTTTAGTAATGTTTTATGGTGTATTTTGTGATGTTCACTTAGTACATATGCGATGATCTATAATATGTTTTAGGATGTTTAAAAAGTATCCATGTGATGTTGTTTTATTTTTTCTATCAGGTGTTAATTTTTTATGCTTTTCTCTAGATTCTATTATTTTTTATTTATATTATCTATTTATTTATTTAGTTATTTATTTATTTATTTTTTATTGTGTAAATTATAATATCAATTTCATGAATCTAAAACTAGATATAATTCCTGTTAATCGAGGACATTTTTCTAATGAAGATGTAACATTATTCTTTAAACCTATAACATTGTCTCTGCTCAATAAAAGAAAAATATTCTATCTTTATAAGATAAATATTCATTTATAAAATGTTGTCTAAATATATTCATGTAGGATCTTGTTTTGAACAATTTATTATCAGAAATACGATGATGTGATTGAAATTTAATTTGAATGTTTATTTTATAAAATATAGATTTTTTAAATTCATAACAAACAATGGTTTATCGTTCCTGCATGCATGCACCTATACGACCTGGAACTGAGCCACCGGCGGGCGCACTCCCGAAAATCCTGGGCGCTCTTCGGCCGGCGCGCTACTTGGGTGGGTGGGCGGGAAGGGAGGGCGGGAATTATCGGCGCCGGGTTCTGTCCGATCACTCGGACCGCAAGACTCCCTAGGAGAGTATAGGTTCAAATTTGAAAATTGGTGTGGGCGTGCGTGTGTTCGGCTGTCTGTCGGTCTACCTGGCCCTTTGGATTATTTTGAGTGCTTGTGTGACGATGATCTACAAAAAGCAAGTTCTAGCGATTCTATTATTGCACGTCCAATGCTTTACCGATTAGATTGTGCATTGTAGTCTACAAGTACGCAGGGTTTTGATCAACAGAGCTAGTACGTACTCCACATAATCAACACATAAAAAATCAATTAAATTTATTTTTATAATACCTGCTTAAATATATATTACAAACCTTCTAGAACAATACCAACTCAAGGGCTCAACAATGCTAAGACATGGTTTATGGATCATAGATAGTGATGGTTCAGTGGCTCACTAAACAAAAGCTGAGGGTCTTTTTTTTTTTGTTCAGAAGCAAAGGCTCGGGATTGGAAAATAGAGAAACTTCAGTTATGTTATAGATAGAGAAACTCAATTCAAATATTTGATTTGTTGCTCTCCATGCGTTTCATCTGTGTGGTACCCCATTGTTCTGTTATAGTTCCGAGTTTTTCTGTGGCATGTGGCATTTGGTTTACTGTTGTGACTATGTCAAAATGTATCTGGAGCCTGACCATGGTTTTCGTAAGTGTTATGATTGTTAATAAGAGTGTTATGATTGTTAATAAGAGGGTTAGCTGACTCCATTTGGTTTTCATAACTTACTGTTTATTTCATCTGCATCATTATTTCATAACTAACCATCTATTTCATCTGACTCTTTTGACTACAGGCAAATAGCTGCTGCTGTTGGATTGTGGAGGAGGCCGTTATCAGTTGCTACAAAACGTCGGACCTTACAATTCTCCAAAATGGAGCTTGTAACTTTTTGTTGTACTCTTTTCATTTATTTAATAAAATCCAGTAGGGGCACATGCCCCTCCTGTTCCCTCAAAAAAAAAAAAAAAAAACAGCGGATCACTTGCTGCATGGACTTGGCTGTAGTAGTAGCAGTGCAAAGCCCTCTCTCATTACTATCAGAACAGTTGCCCTCAACAGAGAGCTCGTGCTATATTCCCCTTGGCCAAGCTCAGACATTAGGGACCAATGTAATGTAACAGAAATTCAAGTATGTGTGGATATTGAAACCATTGGGCACAATATCATTGAACACACGATCATTGTGTTTCGTCAAATCTCTGTCAGCAGAGCCCATGGGTATGGTGTTTGTCTGAATTTTGTACTGGTGGTCCTAACTCTCTCTCTTATAATCACAGAAATAGGTAGAAATTCATTCCTCTTAGTTTTCTGAAGCTTCCTGAACATTTCGGGCCTCTCATTTCAGCTGTCATCCAGTTCTCATTTCAATTGTCATCAGTTGGTTGTGCAGTTGAGTTTCTCTTTGAATGGACAGCTCGCGGCCAAGTTGCAGCAGCTGGTGTGGTGAATTATTTGCTTGTTGTATGCCATCCTGAAATCCTGAAGCATGCGCACTTGTTTTTTTTTTGAGGAATCTGGAGGGGTTTACACCCTACAGTAATTATTAATAAAAAGAAAAACAGAGGTTTTAGCAGTACAAGTAAAAAAGGTACAACAGAAAAAAAAGGTAGACTAACTAGGAAGCAAGGAAGCTAGGAGAAGAGGGGTGCTCTAGGAGACAAAGAAAGAAAGCAGGAAAAGGATCCTGAGCACAGCCAAGGATCTAGCTAATTCAGATTTGCTATCCATTGTTGAAGACTGTAAAGGAGTGTTCTCTTGACCCTCAATTGAAGCAGGTTCAGTTCCTCTTGAAAGTATCTCATAGTTGAGTTGATGGAAGGAATTGTGTTTCGAAAAATGAGGTCATTCCTTGCTTTCCAGATTGCCCAAGCCAAGAGGACAATAATTTCCATGAAGAAAGGAGCATTCAGCTGATCCTTGAAGCTTTCGATGATAAGAAAGGGATGCAGGTTCTGAGCAACTTGGATGTTTATTTGACCCCAACACTGCTCAACGAAAGGACAGTGTAGGAATAGGTGTGCCAGAGTCTCTTCAGTTGCGGTAGCGCAGAGGACACAGTTGTATCTTGGGATGATCATATTTTTTCGCCTCAGAAGTTCCCTTGTACTAACTCTGTCTCTTAGAATAAGCCAAAAGAAAACTTTGTGTTTCATTTGACAAGAGGAGCTCCAAAGCCATTTGAATGCTGGGTAGACTGCCTGATTCCCTTTTAGATGTTTGTAGGTTTTTTTAACAGAGAATAGAGTCGACTGCCAGATGTAGCTCCACTTGTCCTTGTTATCATTCAGATTTGCTCTTTGTATGTCTCCTTGCAGTTGAAGCATCTGTGAGTGGGCTTGTTGGGACGAGAGGTAAATGAAATAAACCATGAAAAGGGATCTTCTGGGAAGCAACCTTCAGGGTCAAATTTTTGTTTCTTGCAAAGGATAGAAGTTCAGAGTATTTGTGTGCAGCAATTCCATCTTCCCATAAGTCCTCCCACAGTAAGCAAGTGGAGCCATCACCAGCTTGAACCCTTGCCATTCCTTTGAATTTTACCAAGTAATTTTTGTATGTCTCTCCACCAAAACGATCCCTTTTTTGTCCACTGGAAGGCTACGTGTTATAATACTTTTCCCAAATCAAAGAAACCCAGGGTAAATTTTCCTTATTCAGGAATTTATGCAGGTGTTTCAGCAGTAAGGCTTCATTCTGGGTTTGAATGTCCAGTACTCCTAATCCCCCATCACTTTTTGAAGTGCATGCAATTTCCCATGCAACCTTGGGCTTTTGTTTTGCATTAATATCAGCTCCCCTCCACAGACAAAGCTTTCTGAACTTGTCAATCTTTTCAATTACATTCACCTGCAGAAGAAATGTACTCATGCAGAAAGTTGGTAGAGAGGTTAGGACTGAGTTTGTTATCTCCAATCTTCCTGCTTGGTTTAGGTATACTGAAGTTGCAGCTAGCCTTCTTTCACATTTGGTTACTAAGGGAGAGAAGTCAATTGCTCTAGGCTTTGTGAGACTTAGTGGCAGCCCAAGATAAGTGAATGGAAGAGATCCAATGTTACAATTGAAGGTGTTAGCCAGCTGCTGCAATTTTTCCTGACCTGTGTTTATAGGGATTAGCAAGGACTTTTGATAGTTAACCTTCAGGCCTGTGAAGGATCCGAAGTTTTGGAGTAGGTTTTTTAGAACTGACAGTTGTGATTCACAAGCCTCCATTATCAGTAGAGTGTCGTCAGCATACTGGATGACTGGGAAATCTGCAGTATAGCTCAGAGGTATTGGAAGTCTTAGCAGTCCATCTTGTCTAGCTTTGTTTATGAAATCTTGAAGCAGATCTGCCCGGTTAGGACAAACAAAAGAGGGAAAGAGGGTCACCCTGTCTTACCCCTCTTTTACAATGAAAATTTTTCCCTGGCTTCCCATTAAGAAGTATGGAAGAAGTCCCTGAACCAAGTATATTGTTGATCCAGCTGATCCATTTGTCACCCAATCCTTTGGCCTTCATGATCTCAATAATTGCCTTGTGCTCAATCTTATCAAAGGCCTTTTCAAAGTCCAACTTTAGGATGATTATTTCTTTCTTTGACTTGTGGCAGATATGGATATATTCTAGAGCCCATGCTAGACAGTCTTGGATTGTTCTTGATTTGATAAATCCATATTGGTTTTGGTGAATAAGTTTGAAAATCACACTCTGCAATCTATTGGCCATTAATTTTGTGATAATTTTCATAGAAGTGTTTAGCAGGGAGATTGGTCTGTAGTCTGAAACTGAGGTAGGGGAGTCTGTCTTTGGTACCAGTACAATGAAGGAGCTGTTGATACTCCTCAGGCAGACTTGGTTATCTTGGAATTTTGCACATAAGTTCAGAAAATCTGGTCCAATGAGTGCCCAGCAACCCTTGACAAATTCATTGGTAAACCCATCTGGCCCTGGAGATTTGTTATTGGGGAGATTCTTAATGACAAGCTCAATTTCTGTTCTTGTGAAAGGCTGCTCCAAGTGTTCTAGGTTCTCCACACAATGGGTGAGTTGTGAGAGGTCAGGCAAGGTTTGGTTCCATTCTGAGATTCCCATTCTTTGTTTGAAGGAGGTCCATAAAAGTTCAGATTTCTGTTCATGTCCACTTAGAGTGAAACCCAGCTCATTCTGTAAAGAAGCAATCTTGTTTAATCTGTGTCTTATGGTTGCATGGGAGTGGAAGAATTTGGTAGAGGCATCTCCCTCCTTTACCCATCGATCTTTCCTCTTTGCTTCCGTATGTTTTTGTTGCTTTAGTAGTAGAATCAGTTTTGTGCCACTAGATTTCTAAAGTTCCACTCTTGTAAGGTCAAGTCTACGAACATCTCAATGGTTTCAAGCAAGTGCAGCACTGACTTTACTCTGTCAATTAGAATTGCCAGTTTTGGCAGAGTTGTTTTCCATTCTTTGAGATCTTTCCTTAGGTTCTTGAACTTTGCAGTGACTATCTTTGCAGGGTCTTCATTGTGTCTTTGGAGAGGACCATCCATTTATCACCACGGGGATGAAGGTGGGTTGGTTCGGCCATTCATTGTTTTCAAACCGAAAATGCTTGTACGTAGGATTGAGGTTGCAATTTCCAAGGCCGGTGGTGAGATGTCTCCATGACAAGTGCTTTTGCAATGGTTTCGGGGTAATTTGAAGTCTAGGCCATTGAAGTGAAAAACCAATCTAATCTTTCTAGCGAGAGGGGAACTGTTTATTTGTCCGGGTAAATTTTCTTCCATGCAGAGGAATTTCAATTAGTCCAACTTTGTCAATTGCTTCATTGAAGAGGAAGATTTCATTTAAATCTGCTCCATCTCTCGTTTTTGTCCTCGAGTCATCTCATCAAATTGAAGTCTCCCACAATCAGCCAGTTCATGTCCTCTGGAATTTGAATTTCTCTGAACCAGTTAATGAACTCAACTTTCCCCTCCGGTGTGCAAGGAGCATAGACTGCAGTCACAGACCAGCTTTCATTGTTTGTTCTGGAGGTTAAGTCTACTCACAGAGCATAAGAGTTTGAGAAGGACAACTGTCCCACAAATGCATTTGATTTCCATGCGATGAGAATTCCCCCAGAAGCCCCAACCGACGCGGGTATTCAAAAGCATCAAAATCTCTTTGGGCGAGATGTTCCGATGAATGCTGAGTTGAAGACACTCTTTTTGGTTTCTTGTAAACAAGCAATATCACATTTGCTTTCACAAATTTTGTCCCGATTGATCTCCATTTCGTCTCACTTTGTTTAGGCCTCGACATTCCAGTGAGCACATTCCAATTTTTCCTTTGTGTCATGTAATTAAGCGTGATGTGACACTTTCTCGTTGGGTTGCTTATCGGGGAAGCAAACCGGGATCTTGAGTTAAAAAGCCGAGAGCAAGACAACAAAACCAAACAGGAGGAAGCAAAACAAGTGGTAAAAGAAGCGTGAGTACTCGGGCAAGCGGTGATTAAAACACCCACAAGGAGCCAAGATCGGCTTGTTCAAGTCCGGGAGCCACAAGGCCTTATACAGGAAATAAAATAACTAATAGGGTACTCGAACTCGACAACCAAAGTAAAAAGACCGGTTTACTTCCATCTCTAGGAAACCTAAGCCCAACCCGGCTTCTCTTATTGACATGGTGATCTTCTAGTTGCCATCCGCTTTGGAAGTAGGCCTAGCCCCCTTCTCAAGTTTGTTGGGATCTTTAGATTTCTTGCTCTTCTTTCCCACTGGTTCAAGCTTTGATTTCTCCATTAACTGCTCCTCCTCTAGTTCATCTTCACTCAGGTCACAGATTCTCATCCCTAGGTTTTTCAGAGAACCTGCAGAGAGGGTTGGAATTTCAGCTGGGCAAAGGGAACAATTTTTAGAACAGGAAGTTTTGAATCCCTTAGAATTGGCTCTGACTCTAGTGCTGCGTCTTAGTTCAGAGTCGACAATTGGAGTGGACAGTTTACCTTTTCTGATTCTCTTCTTTGAGCTTGTGGGCTCTACGAAATCATCCTCTGGTAAGGCCTCCTCAATTCCTTTGACGATGTTTAGCTCATTATCTAGAATTTGACAGTTAAGGTCCCTGTTCCCAGGCTGGAAGACAGAAATAGCAGTTAGCTCTTGGCAAGTGGGTTCAAGGCAGTACTGTAAACCAGAGTGTATTAAACTTTTGGCCCAAAGTTGGTGGGAAGGGCTGCTTAGAAGACACTTCAGAAATTTGGCCCATACCTTTGGGACAAAGACGTGCTCTCCTGCTTCAGGCCCAGAGTGTTCATTCAAATCAGTCTCTTTTGGCGCCAACGGTCCAAACCTGATTGAGGGAGGTGGGGCTGTTGTGGATTCAGTTCTGATCAGTCCCAGCTGCAGATCTTCAGTATTTTCCAGAGCTTCAAGAGAGTCTTGTTCGAGTCTTTGGTGAGGTAAGCGGCGAGCACGGTATCGACTATTAGTTTCTTGTGGCAGGTTAAGCAGATCAGCTTTGGTAGTCTTCTTCTTTTTGGAGCTGGAAGCTTCAATTCTGCTTTGGATCAAGGCTTGCAACTCTGTGACATCTTGATTGATCTCAAGGCTTCCCACATTTTCCTTTAGAGATGTAGTGCTTTCCATGGGGGCCAAAGGAGACAGATCAATGCCAGCAACTGAAAGGTCAGGGCTCAATTCAATAGCTTGCTTAGATCGCACTTCTTCAATTTGTTCTATTGGTTGCAACTGAGTATTTAGGTCAGGTAGTTGATCTCCCACCTGGGTACCCAAAAGCAGGCTATCCACCATCTGTTCCTGCACGTGGTCCTCTTGAGCCAAGTGTTCTAGGTTCAGGGATACCAGATCCTCTTGATCAGCTTGTTGTAAGTTGTGGAGAGTGTCAGCTTGTTGTATTTGGAGGTGTCCTTGTTCCAGTTGTGGTTTCTTTGAAGGATCTCGTTGTCTGATACCGATCTTGTTCTTGCTACTCGGCTGCACCGCTTTATGTTGGATCTCGCAACCGCACCGAGTGTTCATCTTTGCTCAAGTTCCGTGCTCAACTCCCATCATTCTTTGGATTTGCATACGCTCTTCTTGCTCATCGCAATGTCATTCTGTTTGGATCTCGCAATCGAACTTCTTGCTGCTCAAGTTCCTGCTGTTCAAATTCCATCTGCTCTCCTCTTGGATCTCGCAAATCGTGCTATAGGTTGTTGCTCAAGTTGCCGTTGCATTGCAAAAGTTTGCTCCGAATTTGATCATCATTCATTAAGATTTCTTCCTGAACTTGCAGTACAGGGAAGTTGAGAGGCATTTGAAGCACAGGCTCCGGCAAATGGATGAGGACAGGTAGCTGAGCAGGTTGGTGGTGTTGAGGCCCCACTGGTTGCTGAATAGGCTGAGCTATTTGAAGAACAAGCTCATTTCCCTGGTCAAGAGGTGGATCAATTATCATTTCCATTGGGTCCTCCATGTCAGGTGGTGCATTTAGGTCCTGAACCACAGCTTCTGGAGCAGCATTGAGATTGAACTGTTGCCCCACCTCTTGTTGGTTCTGTTGTTGTTCTGGCCACTGTCCCCAACCTGGCAAGTCCTGCTGTTCTTCAGTTTGGTTGTCACCACCTGCATTATTCTGAAGGTTTTGGATGTTGTTGTGCTAGTTGTCCCCCAAGACTGGTTGGAGCACATTCTGTCCAAGACCGAAGAAGTCAAATTGCATTGGACCACCATTGGCAGGGAGGACTGGAACTTCTTCTTCTTCTGGAGCCTGGTGCCCAAGGTTCTCATGCTGCAAAATCTCAAGTTGTACTGACCAAGAACCTCCATTGAAACCGGGACTGTCAGTAAAAACAGAGAAGTGTGGGATGTCCTCTAGATCAATGACTCTGACTTTAGTGATCAGTCTGGTTACAAGGACCATGTCAATCACTGTTGTTTCTTTATACCAGGTAATCAGTCTAGCATAGGGTCCTAGAACTGCATCAATGCAGTCATCCTCCCAATAGTCTTCTGGCAACCCCATCAGCATGACCCAAGCTTCATGATTAAAGTTTACACTCCTCCAATTTCTGGCCTGATTGTGCCTAACAAAGTTGAAGTAAGCCCCCCTGATACAGATGTGGACTATTAAGAACCATGATGTCATGGTCCAGATCATTGTAGAATCTAACATATCCTTGGCCTAGATGACATTTCTGAACCTCTTTTACAGCAACCCTTTTATCATGGCAGCATTCTCTAATAACTTCTTCAACTGTTGGGAAGTGCAAGACATTACCAGGGATCGGATAGATGGTGACCACAGCTAAATCTTCATTTCTTGGCCGCGGTCTTCTTGGAGCCATCTTCCTCACCATAACCGGCCGGTTAGGAATCTCCAAGATTTGCATCCCTCTGGGCTTGAATGGATTTGGATCAGCACGCTGGTACGCCATACTGCTCAGGGAGCAGTGATCGGGTTGACGAACGGGAGCTTGATTCAGGAACAATGGCGGAGTCTGAGGAACTGGAGGGGGTTTTCTCTGGGAGGCAAAGTTGCTACTCGGCTGCAGACTGAAGGAGGAAGGCGAAGTGGCAACGCTTATCACTCTCTGCCCGCTGCACTGTAAAGACTGGTTTACCTCTCTTCTGTCCTCAGTTATCACTGATTTGTGGGTCATAGGAGCCATGGTCCCAGTTGTCATGGAAAGATTAAGATCAAGGTTTTCTCTGATAGGCTCGGCGTTCGGCGGCTGCTCAGAGGTGGAAGCTCCAGGGTCGACGCGAGCCCCAAAGCGAGCAAAGTCAGTTGGGCCAGCCGCCGGCCCATTCGTTCTCTGAGAACTGGGCTGATGTGGCATCTGCTTTTCATTAACTCCTAGAATCAATTCACAACCAAAGACCACAGGCCTTCGTTCTTTTTTCCGCCAAATCCGGTTCCCTCTGCAATTACCGGCTATGTGACCCTTCTCCAAGCAGGCGTGGCATCTAATAGCAGATACGCACGTGCTCCTAGTATGACTCGCTGATAGACATCGCGAGCAAATCCCGGGTGTTACAGACGAAGAAAGATTTTGGGCCAGGTAGGATTGACTAGGAGGCACCGATTGACCCAAATTCAAATTTGTATTGAGATGGGGCCCGCCAGTTGTATGAACTCGACCAATGGACGAGCTGCTGTTCATCGAGTCAGAGAGAGCTGGGTTTTGCCATCCCACTTTGGGATTTGAAATTGGGATACAATTGGCCCCAGTTAAGGGCACCGATCGGACAGTATTAGCATAGGAACGCATCGGAACAGGAATTGCCCTAGGGGCCTGACGATGCACGGTTTGCCAAGAGGCACGTTCCTCATCACATAATTTTTTCCACTCTACAATCCAATTCGGACCACCCGCTCCCCAGAGATGGAAGTAAACTTTAAACGCAGAGCAATCATAAGAACGCAAACGGGCAATATGAAACCCCACAAGCTTAGAAGCGACAGAGAAACGAAAAACACGATCAGCGAGTTGGCAGACGTCAAGGTCTACCGGGTCACCCCCAATGGTGGCATGGAGGATGATGCTAACAGAATCTGCAGAGAGCTTAATCTTGGCATGACCAAAAGACGCGACAAGGAAGAACGGTCTCCCCCTCGAGATCGGGGAGACGGTGGAGCCAAACTTGTCTTTCACAAGACGAGCCAGACTCTGACCAGGGAGGAGGCTGAGGCCGGGGATCTCCATGGTCAGCAGGAAGCAAGGGAGCGTGGAATCACCTGAGCAAGATCGGGGCTCGACCTTGTGGCTGAACTTGCAAGTTGGTCATGGCGTCACCGCCCCAGGGCGGGGGGCGCGAGCTGCGGGAGCTCTCTCCTCATCTCGCACCTCAGCATGCGCACTTGTTGGAGCTGTTTGTTCTGTGTGTGCCTGCCAGTGGTGCTCTCCTTCTCTTGGCAATGATGCTCGGCTGTGCTTAAAAATGAATTTAAGGTTCAGTTCCATGTGAACCATGTAAACCAAACCCTCCACCAAGAAACTCAGTAATGAATCGGTGGTATTTGAAATCAGTTTATCACTCAGTAAGAAGATGAATTCTTTGGCATGTAGTACAAAGAGTAACAAGATGGAAACATGAACAATGAGCTCGATGTCCTTACGGTTTGTATAGACCTCAATACTGCATCAACACACCTATAAGTATTTTTATTATCTGTGTCACAGTAAAATTATGTTATCGTCTCTTCCCTATGCAATTAATTAATAGCTTATTAGTTTGAAAAGAAAAATTAACAGCCTTTTAGGATTCAGTTCAAAGTGTGAACTCTCGGATCAATCAGTAAAAGCAAACTGTGCACGGAGGAGGGCAGCTAAATTCCTCCACTCCACTGGCCCCACCTGGCAGTGGCAGAGCAGGTCCACCTCCTCTCCACGACCCGAACCGCACCAATTCCCCATTTCCACTCCCCCACCAACAAATTAGTCACACCTGATATCGATAATATTGATGTCAGGACAATTCATCAAAATTTTTGGCAGCTGATAGCATAACACTCTGTTCATGTGGTGGTTCATGATTTGGCTAATAAGTAGGATAAATCTTGAGTGCCACCAGGTTGTGTAGCAATTTTTAATTTATGCGATTTGGGATTCAGTATAGTGAGATAAAATCCTGAGTGCCACCAAGTTGGATAATAAATAAATTATGTTTCCAAATTTAAGCTGGGACAGGAAGGTATCCAAAAGGAGGAAGCCACTTCTTGCATGGCCTCCTACATTTCTGAAATCCATCTGGTGCCCTTCTGAAACCCTGTATGTTCTGCTATGAATGGTTACACTTAACAGTACTGAAATGTGGACAATGATTGATGACACCTATGCTTAACAGAGATTATTCTTCTGTAGTTTTTATGAGTACCTCTCTTCTGATCAAGTGTAGTTAATACCCTCATGGGCTGCTCATAATAAATTAGTGTTCTTTATTACCTTTCTGGTTAGCCATCATAGTGGCAACCTGTCAAATCTTGTGGTTGGTCAAAATGTGAAAACCATATTCAGTTTGGGCAAGTCGATTCTTCTGCCAGCTGGTGTTTCTTCCAAAACATTGCATTCATGCTGTAATGGGAGTGAGGAAAAGAAAAAATGGAGGGCAGTCATGTGTGGCCAGCTGGCTTCCGAGTCAAGGTGTAATTGTGTATTAATGATTATGAGTATCATGTGGTATATGTAGGATAAGTCTTTAGCATTGGTGGGATTATTGCAAGTTTGTGTCTCTTCCTTCAGGGTTTCTGCATTTTTCCATTTCTTTTCTTAATTTGAATAGCTCAATTAGTGCTGTCATGGGTTTGACCGTAAGCTTTCAATTATCCTGCTCCACATGTAGTCTCATTGTCTTGCTGACATGTAGTGATTCAGGATTTGCCGCTGTGTGAGGTAGCCAAATTGTGTGGCAAATTATAAATTGTACCTCCAAATTTAAACTTGGACATCAAGGTATCCAAAAAGGAGAGAAACCATTGCCTACATATGCTTCTACAGTTCAGAAATAAGTCCTGTGCTGTGCCTTCCTGAAACCTTGTACATTCGTTAGCAACATATAAATTTGGATGATAATAATATGAGTTGACAACATATAAATTTGTTGTGAGCTCAGTTTATCTTCTTTATTTGATCAATTGTGGTTATTAACTTTTAGAGCTGTGGATAATAGGTTATTGTTGTTTATCTTTTTGGTTAGCCATTAGTACTTGTTGGTCAAAATCTGAAAACAATGTTCAGTCTGGCCACAGTTTGATTAATTAATCGGTTGTCTGATGTTTACTTTCAAAAACTTTTGCATTCCTGCAGCAATGGGAGGGCCATCTAAAGATGGCAAACCAAGAGTAGGTGTGGCCAGCAGTCTTCTCAGAAAAGGCGAAATTTAGTAATAATATATAATGTTGAATATCGTGTGGCATATTCTGGACATCTCTTCAACTTTGGTGGATGGCTACCTGTTTCTGCATTTTTAATTTTTCTCTCTTCAAACATTTAGCTCAATGATGGTGTCGTGCTATATTCTGATTGCCAAGTGAAGATGGAACAGACCAAGGACTCACCAAGTGAAGATGGTGTTGAGACGTCATGTTCTTCTCACATCATGTTGGGACCGTGCTGTTTTGTGTGTGTCTTCTGGATGATTCTTAAACTGTTTTTTTTTTTGTTGGCCGTCTGTTTGGCCTTGATTACCTGAATCGGGCTGGTCATATTCCAGTTAGCTCTTTGTCTCTGTTCTGAATTACTCTGAACTTCTGTATTTCCATCACAACGTTAATGGAAATGAGGTGAGCCTCGATTTGGAAAAAAATATTCAGGTTACCAATTAATAAGCTTTGTGATTTCGTAATCCGCATGTACTCGTACTGAGGCTGTAGGCTGTAATGAATTCCAGGAATTATTATTATTTCCCTTTTCCTCCAAAAATACATATGCCAGAGAAAATGAGCCTATGGGATTAGAACAGTGCAATTGTTTAAAGCTCAATATTATCCTACATTGTTTTAGAAACTTAAGGCAGCCAATGGTTGCGGTTGGTGCAAGTTTATCTACTTGAGTGTATAATCCAGTGTAGAGCTTTCCCAATGGTTTCCCTTTCCTAATCACCTTTCCCTGTACTATGCTATAGGGGATCAAGGTGTAAAAATAATGCTCGAATAGATTCCCTTTCCCTATTTTCTTCCCCCTCAAAAGCCTTTACCCCCCCCCACCCCCACCCACCACACACACATCCAACCCTTAAAGCCCCCTCACCTGCTTCGACAATGCCCGTCTGGTGACCCATCACCGCTCCTCCCCCAGTGACTTGCTTCAACGACGCCCTCTCGATGACCCAACTATCTACCTCCCTCTGACGCCCGACCATCCACCTCCCTCCATAGCTCCGGTGCAGCCCTAGACATCCGCACCGCAACACTAACTCCACTCGATTCGGTGATCAGGACCTTGCTTCAGTGTCACTCGACTCTGAGGTAGCAAGGTGCCCTCACTGGTAGTTATGCCTGGTGGGCCCCTCTTAGGTGATGGCAAGTCCACGCACGCAGTGTCCGCACCTTGCTTGCGACAGGCCAGGACGAGGACCGCAAGGAGGTCGCTCAGCGGAGCGCCCATGGGGGCTGCCACGGCTGGAGCCAACTTCATCCATGGGAGGCAGATGGATTCGCTCCACGATAAGGAAAGGAGGAAGGACAAAGATAAGAAAAGGCTTGCCCTCAAGGACATATGGGTCTCATTTCTAAGTGAATATTATTGGTGTTGTTTGACTGATTCAATAGTTTTCTGTGAGAAAGAATAAGCTAAACAAAAGCTAAGACTAGTTCATGCATATGTGATTCTAGTTTGGGGTGCTTCCGTTGTAGTAGATGGTAAATAATAGGGCAACAAAATTAGAGGAAGCACCAAGATACAGTTGGAGTCGCTCTAAGCTCTTAGATGCAAAGTCACCTCCTAATAACTAGCTTGCTTGGCTATAACATGTTTTTAAATTATTACTAGTACTAGCATATGTAATTTATTTTTTAGTGTTAACACCAGAATTTGGTCAGGAATATGACGGAGGTGGACCCGCGGGGGGAAGCGGAGAGCAATTCGGCAAATGCGTATGCGGTCGGCTATTTTCGTATGTTCGGCAAATGATCAAGCGGTCGGCAAGCTGCTTTATTTGAAGGCGGAAAAGGAAAAAGAAGCGATCGAAAAAGGGAAGGAGTCGTGGTGGTCAAGGACTCCGATTATGGATAGAGTTAGCGTGTCTTTTTCTTTCCAATTTTGTTTAGATAGTTCGTAAGCATGTAGAACTCGTGTTTCGTCCAGGGTATAAATATAAGCCCTCGACCATTGTAATAGGGGTTCACAACCAAATCAATACAACCGGCTACGTGCCACCCTTCGAGTCCTTTAGTCGTGTCGTCGAGTTCTTCGAGAGGGCCAATCGATCCGTCGACCTCCGTAAGTCCCGGCAACCTTGTTATCATGTCTAGTATCGTGCGGCGGATTTAGATGTGATGCAAGAAGTCTTGTTGCAATGCTTAGTATCATGCGGTGGATTTAAGCATTGAACCAAGAGGGTTCCGTGTTAGTCATGAGTCGTGCGGCGGGCTAAGATTAGCTAGGAGCTAGTTACCAAAGTTTCTCCGATTAGGTCATGAGTCGTGCGGCGGGCTAAGATCTAAGCTTAGAGGCTAGTTATCGGCTCTCTTAGATTTGGCAAGATCTAATAGATTCATTAAGTTACCACGTGTTGCATGTTTTATTTAATGTTTAATTATTTGCAACACTCTTTTGCCCAATCTAGATTGATACTCTTTCGGCTTGTTGATCGTTCCTTTCATGCTTATTCAATATCGGGTAGATCAAGCTCATATAGCCGAATTAGATCGATCTAGATTGTCACGTGTTGCGGGTTCATTCACGTTACGTGTAGATAAGCCTTGACGGGACCGGGTACCGTGCGGCGGATGCGAGGTCTTTGGGTTACTCTAGAGCTAGTCATCGGTGGACTAGAGATCGGTTTAATCGATAGGCTCTTTTACACGTCACTTGTTTGTTCCTTCTTCATGGACCCCGATTCGGCAATCTTGCCGATACGGTCATGCTTAACACATGTAGCGAGTATTTATAGATTTGTTAGATAATTACGTGCTTTTAGCTCTTTATTGCTAAATTGTATCATGCGGTGGATTGATCTAGTAGTAAGGAGTGGTGTAAATTCATAGCAAGTGGTATCATGCGGTGGATTAGCTTGCTTAGGTTTATACTTGACGGGTTTATGAAGGCTAGACGTGCGGCAGACTAGTTGGAGTAGCCTATGCATGTGTTGTTTAGTAGATTTATATTTATAAGTTACTTATCTTTAATTATTAGTGCTTGATGATGCTTTAAACCTAAGATATAGTTTGATATGCTTTAATGTTTTATTCTTGTTCAAACATGTCTTCATTTACTATATTCGGCAAAATCATTCTATTCACATCAGTTATGTTACTTTAGCCGAATGAACTACAATGTTGCGAGATAGCTTCTATAGCTATGTGTCGTCGTAAGTGGCCCGGGGCCGTAAAGATGGAAGCTATGCGGTCTCACCAGCACGTTCCGGTTATGATCTTACCGTTTTATCCCTTGTCAATTTTCAGGTCAAATCGGCTGGCACGTTTCTGGATTCAGACGCCCGGGCACCCGATTTGAAGCTAGACTTTTCGGCTTGCTGTGTGTGAGACACGGTGCGCCACATTTTGTGTCAACACACTTTTTGGCACGCTCAGTGGGACCATTTCTCAATCTAAGATGGGATCGGAAATTGACAACAGTCACGTTACGAACGTGACCTTGGACGAGCTGCGCGGAACAACGCCGAGATGGTGGAGCAAGCGATGGAACGGTTTCGGCGAAATGTCGATGTCTTTTTCCAAGAACAAGAGTGGCGAGTGATGATCAAGCAAGTCATTGCCACGAGTTCTTCTTCATGGTCGATCGATGTTGCGACGAGGAAGAGATGCGAGAGGGTAGTCGGAGCCATCTACAAAGCTGTGGGAGATACTATGTTGAATCACTGTCTGACTTTTCTAGGTACTTTCCGCAAGATTATGGCTGAAACTTTTGGTCCGCGGTTGACAAGCGATTTGAAGAAAAATTTGGAGAGCTTCTTGGGCCGGTGTACTTCAACACTCGGCAATCTTCGGGAAGTCAGTTTGGGCGGGAGAATTGGTCGGTACAAGCAAGGATGGAGGCTGTTCATAATGAAAAAGAGAAGCCTCTGTTACCGAACAACAAACCTATGGTCAAGTAGCTTTTGGTGCAACAACGAGACATACCCGCATCTGCTTACAAGATCTCCCCAGTGGCTAATAGGTTGTAGAAGAGTGTCTATGGAGATGGGTACACTGAATTCACAGATTACAGTGCTCTGGATGCTTTGCCGAATCCGGGATACGGGAGTGCATCGGGAGTACCTTCTAGAAGACAAGGGCGAAAGATGCAAATGATGAGCTCCTAAGCGGAATGGCGATATGATGCGAGAATCAATTTGGCACGAAACCAAAGCATCGGACATATTCATACAAATCTCCTTTTCAGTGGTACAACGGGGTAGCTCTTCCACCAAGAGTTAAGCCACCAATTGATTTGACCAAGTTCTGCGGTCGGGATGACACCCAGTACCATTGAGCATGTCGGTAGATATCGATGCAACTTGGAGAAGTTTGCTAGTGATGAAGCTTGGAGGATCGAGATATTTTCCTATGTCTCGACGGGCCGGCTTTCACGTGGTTTGCATCACAACCGGCTAATTCCATTGGTACATGGGCGAGTTAGAACAAAGTTCCATTCATATTTTTATACGGGAACCAATGAGAAGAAGATGGTTGATCTTGTGGGCTATGAGGATGAAGACCCGAAACGCCAATGGAATATCTTCGTAGATTCGAGAGAAGCAAAGAACATGTGCTATTCTCGACTATTCCCGATGATCGGCTCGCTCAATTGGTCATTGCGGGCATCTTGCCACATATCGAGAGATAAGCTATTTCGCATGGAGTTTGAAGACCTTGGACGGCTTGCACAAAAGGCGCTGACCATGAGCAATCAAGCCCTAGGATTCAGAAGGGATGCTCGTTTTTAGAAGAACAATGCAACTGTTGACATGTATCAAGGATTTC
This sequence comes from Themeda triandra, assembly GCA_018135685.1. NCBI lineage: Eukaryota > Viridiplantae > Streptophyta > Magnoliopsida > Poales > Poaceae > Themeda > Themeda triandra. Next base: position 53,411 of record JAENPR010000862.1, read on the forward strand.
TGGAAGAAGCATCGAATATGAAGATGAAGATGAGGTAGGCTAGCGCCGTTGCATTGAAGCTGGACTAAAGAGCCTACTTTGGTTAGTCATCGATGGGTGAAGCAGCAAAAGGGATCTTATGATTTTGATGTTAGCAAAGCGAGATAAGCTTTTACGTATCGATCCAAGAGGGACGTGTCAAGGTTTGCCCGGAGGAAGGACATCCTATCTTTGCGCCTGAAGGAGTAAAGGATAAGAAGTGCTTGTGGATTTCATGATACAAATTCTCATCATATCAATGATTGCCGAGTGTTCAGAGTAAAGATTCAGAAAGCTATTCAAGATGGACACTTGAGATTTGACGGCAAGATGAAAGTGGACAAAAATCCATTCCCTCAGAACATGGTCTCTTTCTCCATAGGCATGGTTGATGCCAGTGAGTCCAAGGAAAAGGGAAAGATGAAGGTTTTGACCTCTGAAAGAGCCAAGGAGAGTGGTCTTGTTGACCCTAATCGGCAAATTACCAAAGAGGAAGTGCAACAAGTTCGGTTCGGAGACGACGAGAACGAGAGAAAGGTCAAACTTCGAGATGCAACTAAAGGAAATTGCCGAATGCACGGCGAGCCAAAGCGTAAGGTTACGGCCACGACATTTGTTGAATAAATGGCGAGAGGAAAAGGAGATAAAGTATGATGAGGAGCGCGGTATATTGAAGAGGAGCGCGGGTTCATGGCGGAACGTCGGAGATATGAAGCGAAGTGCGCCAAAGAGAACGGGAAGAGCATATGAGGGTGCAAGAGCGGTCACATTGGAACTGTTCCTTCTTCGGTTCTTGTTGGAATGAAGGCTTGAAATTGCACTGCTAGGAACAATTGCCCGAATGCGGTGATCAATATTCAGAGTACAGGCAATCTCGAGTCAACCGCCGTCCGATCCATGACAGACTTGGAATAAGAATTTCCGAGGATGATCGGCGCATAAAAATGAATAATTTTGATGGACATCAGAGGAAAAGATTTGCAGATCAAGCTTGGGCTCATAACAATGTTCATACTGCAGAGGAAAGCTCATACAGGTGGCAGAGAGGACAATGGTGCCCTCCTGGTCTGCGGAAAAGCCAGAAGAGAAGAGTTCAGCGTTTGAGGAATCAAGAGCTGAAGCAAGAGTTAGCCGAAAAGAAATCAGTGTGGCGTCCTAAGAAAAAGGACGATGGACAAGGTCCTTCGGCTGAGGCCAACATGGTGTTCTTTATCCCATCGAGTTTAGAGCTCACGAAGATCAAGAAGTTCGGGATGAAGTATATTGATTTTGATGAGGCTGAATGCCGAGATCGATGGCTCAACTTGTGTTGACTCGGCAAGCGATTTTTGATAAGCCGGTTAAAAATCGTCATTTGAAACCATTATACTTGAAGGGATATGTCAATGGCAAGCCTTTAACCAAGATGCTTGTTGATGGAGGGGCTGCTATTAATATTATGCCCTATGCTACTTTCGGAAAGCTTGGTATGACAAGTGAGGATTTATTACGGCCGACATGATCCTTAGAGATTTTCGGCAATGCTTCGATACTCGTGGAGCGGTACATGTGGAGCGATGATTGGATCCAAGACATTGATCACTACTTTCTTTGTCATTGATGGCAAGGGGGCATATAGCATGCTTTTAGGCAGAGATTGGATCCATGCTAATTGCTGTGTACCATTAACTATGCATCAAATCCTTATTCAGTGGATTGGTGATGATGTAGAAGTTGTTCAAGCTGATGATTCAGTGAGTGTTGCCACTTCCGAACACCTTATTGGGAGTATGATGGACAAGGCGCCTTTCGGGTAAGAAGTGGAAAGAAGGTCTGTCAATGTGTTCGACGAGAGATCAACGGCCCGATCCAAGCGATCGGCTCGACGGTAATTTTTAATGGGCAATCTAATCGATGGCAACAAAGGCAAAGCGGGTCGTGGTTTCATGTCGGCCGACAAGTTAGAAGAGATCAATGTTGGTGATAGCACAAAGTCAAGGCCGATGTATATCAGTGCAAATTTAGACCCAGAATATAAGTTGAAGTTAATAGAGTTACTGAAGGAGTTTAAGGATTGTTTTGCTTGGGATTACACAGAGATGCCTAGATTGGATAGATCAATTGTTGAGCATAAGTTGCCTATAAAACCTGGATTTCGTCCTTTCAAACAACCTCCAAGAAAAATCTATAAAGAGGAGGTATTGGCCGATGTAAAGAAAGAAGTTGAGAGATTAATTGAAGCAAATTTTATTCGGCCATGCGGTATGCGAATGGATTTCAAATATAGTACTGTCTACAAGAAGAATGGGAAGATGAGAGTATGCATAGATTTGAGAGATCTCAACAAAGCTACTCCCATGGATGGTTACCCAATGCCGGTGGCTGATTTGCTAGTTGATGCGGCGGGGTATGAAGTCATCGGCTTTATGGATGGCAATGTTTGGCTACAATCAGATTTTCATGGCGAGTTGAAGATATTGCAAAGGCGCATTCGGATGTCCTGGCCATATTGGTTTATTTGAGTGGATAGTAATGACATTTGGATTGAAGAATGCTGGTGCAACTTATCAGAGAGCCATGAATTATATCTTTCATGAATTGATCGGCAAGGTTGTAGAAATTTATATTGATGATGTGGTAGTCAAATCCAGAGACCATGAAGGACATTTAGCCGATTTAAGAAAGACTTTGGAGTGCACAAGGAAGCATGGTTTAAAGATGAATCCAAATAAGTATGCTTTTGGAGTCTCGGTTTGGTGAGTTTTTGGGGTTCGATCCACAAAGGAGGGATAGAAGTTGGGAAAAAGAGCATGGAAGCAATAGACAAAGTTGTGCCCCAACTAATCTTACGAGTTGCGTCATTACTAGGCAAGATCAATTTCGTGAGAAGATTCATATCCAATTTATCGAAAAAGTATTGCCTTTCTCTCCATTGTTGAAGCTCAAGAAAGATCGAAATTTATGCAGGGTGACATACGGCAAAAGGCTTTTGATGAGATCAAGCAATATATGAAGGCACCACCGGTGTTGGTACCTCCACAACTTGAGAAGCCTTTCAAGTTTGTATGTGGCGGCCGATAGCCGACAATAGGATCGGCCCTTATGCAAGAGTTTGATGGAAAAGAGAGAGTAATAGCTTACCTTAGCCGAAAAGCTGTTAGATCCTGAAACAAGGTATTCGGCCATAGAGAAGCTTTGTTTGTGTGTTTATTACTCATGCACCAAATTTCGGCACTATTTGTTAAATGCTTGAATGTGTGGTGATATCAGTTTTGATGTAATTAAACACATGTTATCAATGCCGATTTTAAATGGAAGGATCGGCAAATGGGTATTAGCACCGTCGAGTTTAATTTAAAATATGAGTCGGCAAAAAGCGGTAAAAGGGCGAGGCAATTGCCGATTTCATTACCAACATCGTGATTTATCTATTGATATGATTAACATTGCTCCATGGGCATTATTTTTTGATGGATCATCATGTGACAAAGGTGGTGGTGCTGGTATTCTTTTGATATCCCCACGTGGAAAAATATTTGAGTTTGCTTTTTCAATTGAGTATCCTGTCACTAATAATCAAGCGAGTATGAAGCCTTGCTTAGAGGGCTTATTTGTTGATAGAAGTAAAGGCATTCTTTGTTGAAGTATTTGGTGACTACGAGTTGGTGATCAATCAATTGAGGACAATATGAATGCAAGAATGATGTCTTGCAAGGGTACCATGAACAGTGTAGGGAACTTCTAAAAAACTTTTCAGTAGTTACTTTGCATCATATACCCAGAGAACACAATGGAGAAGCAAATAAATTAGCTCAAACAGCCTCTGGATATCGGGAAAGTCGTGAAGTCTATGCAGCAGAAGAAGGTGTTTTCAATGTTGATCGAGATAAATGATGAATTTGGAGAAGTGACATTATCGGTTATTTGAAAGACCCATCTCAAAAAGCTTCCGAAGGCTCGGATATAAGGCACTTAAATTTGTACTTCTTGATGGTCGGTTGTACCACAAATCTATAGATGGAGTGCTGCTCAAGTGCTTGGGTCAAGAAGAGGCTAAGAAGATTATGTTTGAAGTTCATGAAGGAGCTTGTGGTGCACATCAGTCGGCTTACCGAATGAAGTGGATAATCAGAAGAACGGGGTACTTTTGGTCGACTATGTTGGAAGATTGCTTTGACTATTACAAAGGGTGTCGAGATTGTCAGATATTTGGTAATGTTCAAAGAGCACCTGCATCTGCTTTGAATCCAATAATCAAACCTTGGCCATTTAGAGGATGGGGCATAGATTTAATTGGACAAATTAACCCTCCATCTAGCAAAGGACACAAATTTGTGTTCGGCAACATGATTATTTCACCAAGTGGGTTGAAGCTATCCCTTTGAAAAAGGTCACATCAGAAAATATGATCAATTTTGTCAAGGAGCATATAATTCATAGGTTTGGGATTCCACAGACCATTACAACTGATCAAGGGACTCAGTTCACTTCTTCAGAGTTTTGTGATTTTGCCGAAAGCATGGGAATAAGGTTATATAATTCTTCTCCTTATTATGCACAAGCCAATGGCCAAGCGGAGGCATCAAATAAGATCATGATTAAAATTATCCGAGAAGAAGATCGACGAGAAACCAAGAAGATGGCACTTGGTCCTTAATGAAGCATTATGGGCTAGAATGGCTTGTCATGGGTCCACACAAGCATCTCCATATGAGTTGGTTTATGGACATAATGCTATAATGCCTTGGGAGTTGCGATCGGGATCAAGGAGAGTTGAGTTACAAAAGGATCTGACAGAAAAAGATTATAAGAATTTGATGATGGATGAATTAGAAGATTTGCATTTGATTCGTCTTAAAGCTTTGGAGGACATTGAGAAGAATAAGATGCGTGTTGCCAAATACTACAACAAGAAAGTTAAAATTAAGCAATTTGCAGAAGGAGACTTGGTTTGGAAGACAATATTGCCAATTGGTACCAAAGACAAAGCATTCGGCAAGTGGTCTCCGAATTGGGAAGGACCTTTTCGGGTTGTCAGCTGTGCACCTGGTAATGCGTATATATTGAAAACGTTATTTGGAGAAGAATTTACTAGAGCCATCAGTGGCAGATACCTTAAGAGGTTTTATCCGAGTATCGAAGTTGGATCTTGACTATAACTCTGACGTGAATGTGGCATAGCCGATTGAATAAGATCGCCTTCAGAGCAAAGGAAAGAAGTTGGAGAAAGATAGCCGATATTTTATATCGCCTCTAGTGTAAAAATAGCCGATATCGTGTGTATCGTCTTCAGAACAAAATAGCCGATACAGTTGTATCGCCTTTAGTCAATTTTTAAAATATAGATGAACAGTTTGATCTTATCTCTCAACTGATAGGTTTATCGGGGGAAGATAAAGAGAATTGAAGAGCTACGCTACAAAACGTCGAGTCATGGAACAGGACCGAGATCTAATCGGCTAAGACAGCGTTGTGCGTTCGGGAGATTTTTCGTTCGGCAAGATTGTTACGGTCGAGTTCGAGTAAAAGGGATGATAATTCAAGCAAATGAAACAAAAGAATATCATCACGAGATAAGCAAAAACGGGGAGAAGGCCAACATTCTTCATTAAAATTTTTATTTACAACCCGCGCCAATCCTAAACAAGCTACTCCTCTTCCTCGGCGAAGAGCTTGTTGAGGACGGACTCCGGGTTGGTGGCGTTGGCCATGGCGTCGGCATGGGCGTCGTACTCCGCCAGGATGCCCTCAATGCCGTCGACCTCATGAGGGAGCCCGTCACGGAAGCCGGTCGGCATCGGAGCATAGTCGTCCCCGGTCCAGGACGACATCCCCGCCAGGCCGAGCGCGGTGCCGAGGCGCACGCCATGAAGGGCAACCTGGTCGACCTGACCAGGCACCGCCTCGAGGCGATCCACCAGCGTCGCCCCCGGGCGTTCACGTGGTTGGCCGCCGCCGTTGCCGCCACCTTCAAGCGGTCCGGCTCCGCGGTGAGGCGCAAAGAAAAGATTAAGACAGATCGGTGAGCGGGCGAATCGGGAAAAGCGGGAACCGAAAGGCAACCAGCAAAGAGCAAATGCGGTGATGGCCTCGCTCATCGCCGGCGGTTGTCCTCCAACTCCGGCGGCGATCCCGAACTTCTTGGTTTCTTCACCAAGAAGCTCCATCGCCTCATCCCGCTCGCGGCGGTACGCGGCGGCGTCATAAGCGGGTATACGGCGGGATCTCCTCGTCGTTCCTCTCCCATATGGGAACGTACGAGGCCTACCCCGATGAGGCCGAAGCCGAAGCCGTCGGTGCCCGGGAGCGGAGCGGCCGGAGCCGGAGAGCGGAGCAGTCGCGAGAGCGTCGAACGCTGCGGCCGCGCCAGGAAGCGCCATTGGCCGGTGCTGATCCTCGCCGTCCTATAAACGAGTGCAATCAAAATCGGCTAAATCATAAGAAACCGCGAACGGGATGGGGAGTTATCTCTTCTTGAGACGGCGACCGCCACGGCTGCTTCCCTCCGCCGCGTCTGCCACGGGAGCAGGAGCGGAAGAAGCAGTGTGGGTGCCGGCCCGGGCGACCCGCCTTTGGACGTTGGTGACGTAGTCGCCGGTGTTCCCAGTAACCCTGAAAGTAGATCAAGAATATGAGCAACCGCAGGGGGGCAAGGATTCAGATCGGGTAAAACCATCAATCGGAATAACTCAAGAGGTTGAAGATCTCACCGTCGGCGCAGGTTGCTGCTCCCCTCTGCCTCGTCCTGGGCAGGACGCTTATTGCGATCTCCGCCACTCGCCATGGATGGTGGTGGGGGTTTTTTGGAGCTTGAAGGCGGAGAGGAAGTGGAAGAGATTGAGGATGATAGCAACTGCTTGTGCTTGTGTGATGATGGTGGGAGCCGACTGGTCCTATTTATGAACAGGGGAGCCGTGGCGAGACTATGGGAAAGCCAAGCGACGAGATAGGGTTTTCACACCTATGGGCCGATATTGAGTTGGGCCGAGCCCATCGCCATTGGCGGTTCAGTTACCATACGCTCGGTCGGCTAAATAAGCTGATGAAAGCTATTCGGCTAAAACGAACACTTGGAGCCTACAGCGGTTATGTTCGGTTGATTTGGACAGGTGAAGTATAATTACACTTAGAATGCCGAATGACAAGCGAAGGCGAGAAGAAAGAGAAAAACAAAATATTAAACCGAAGGAAGCAAATTTTTGCCGGATGCAATACATTCGAGCATAATGTTTACAAATTTCATCCCACGAGGCTAAAAAGTTTTACATATTCGAGATAGGAATTGATGACGTTCGAGCATCGGTCTTAATTCGTTAACTTCATCAAGAGCTCTTCTATCCTCAACTTCGAGCTTTGGATCTCGCTGCGATCTGCTTTTAATTTTGCTTGGTCTCTTTGACAAGGGAACTTATCTTGGTCTTGGCCGAGTCGAGAGGTGGCAGGGTGGCAAGCTTGGCTTCATGAGATTGAATGTTAGCATCCAATTGAGCCAACTAGGCTGCAAGTCTGATCCTCTCATCTTTCATGCTCTGCAACTCCGGCTCCAAGGTATCCTAAGACTGTTTGGCTGACTTGAATTCAGAGTAAAGCTCCTTGACCTGCTTTTCTCTGGTTGCCTTGTCGGTCTCCAAGATAGCCTTGTCAGACATGTTCTTATGTGCCCTCTTGACAATGGCAAAGTGATCATCAAGATGAGATAAAGCGTTTGTAGCATCCTTGAGATCAGAAGGGAGTTCTTGGTCAACTGGCTCTGCCATTTCTCTTATTCTGTCAGATTCCCGAGTCAGGTCAACAATATCCCTCTCCGGGAATGAAATTATGGCCTTCGAGTTTAAACGACTCTCGATGATAATTGCCGATTTGGAAGAGACCTCATCATCATCGGCAAATTCTTCGGCAATAAGAGAGAAGCTAGCTGTTGGAGAGCGTGACCACGATGAAGGAAAAGTTTATTTTAGGCCGAATGATTCAATTCGGATAAGAGATGATCGAGAAGGATTAAAGATAATACCTCTTCGGCAAGAGTCGATCAATAGCCTCTGAGTGGCATCGGGACTTTGGGTGGCCCGACACGATTCTTTGTGTCAAGGATAGCGGTGTCATGGCTGGTTGATATGTCTTGAATTGCCGAAGGAGTTATATACGGTGTATCTTGAAGAGGGATTTTCTCTGTTGCTTCTTCTAAGCGATGAAGAGGGATACTTGTTGCCATATCTGTTTGATCATCAGCCTGATGAAAAGGAATTTCTTCTGCTGTTTCTTCTTGTTCACCTGCTTGGTCATCTGTCTGAGGCATATTGATGACAGGCTCAATGGCGTTTGCTTGGCCAGCAGAGGCTCCAGGAGAGTTGTCCAAGATCACTACCCTGTCAGGGCTTTGAGGATTGGCCTGTACCTGTTGAAGGAAAGTGATAAATGTACATACATTTGCGAGATGAAAATAAAGGGTCAAAAGCATTCATACCTGAGGGAGTGGCTTAGCTTTCTTTGATCTTGTCTTCTTAGGAATTGCAGTGTCCTTGACAGGTGAAGAAGGAATTTTTCTTTTAAGGTCCTTCAGGAGCACCGTGTGTCGTCGCGAGGTGTTTTGTTGAACGCCGACAAACTTGGAGCATCATGCCCCGGGAGCGGCAATAGGGCAGCCGCGCATCTTGAACCTTTGGAGGACTTGGAGGAGCATTGTCTGTTCAAAGAAGATGTTTTAGAAAAAGAACAGAGACATGAAGTAAAAGGTGGGCATAAGTATGTACCTCATCATCGAAGAAAATGAGGGCATTAAAACTTGACATAGAGGGTGGACTTGTGCTCTGAAGATGTGAGAATGCCATTCTTGCCACCAAAGGTTGAATGAAGGATGAGCAGCTTCAATTATCACCAGGGGATTAGGCTCATATACTAGAAATTTGCATCCAAGGTTGAAAACTTTATTGGCCTCAGTTATATTCAGCAATGTCTCCCTGGGTCTGATGATGCTTGAAAAATATGGCCTTGGGGGCAGTTGACCAAGACCAAGCTGCCTGGCAACCATGTTTGGGTTGTAAAATTCATAAGTGGAATTTATCAACCGACCATGATGAAATTCTGCTGGCAGAGTGCAGGGCCTAATGAAAGAGTTAAAAATGTCCCTGGAGTCATCATCTATGCAGCCCGACTCATAGCTAAATCGCAAGGGAGAGTTAAATTTTCATTTTTTACGTAGGGGAACCAGATCACATGGTTGAATCCCTTGTAAAAGATCTTGAAGAGATGGCCCAGGTCCAAGTCGATGATGATTGAAGATGCAGCTTCTCCATATGTCTGACAGGATTTGTATCTAGGATCTTCACCTTCAGCATAGTTGATTGAAGGAAAATTCAGATTGTGGAGATCAACAGAAACAATCTGATGCATATATAATTGCAACCACATCCGAAGAAGCCACCATGGTCCATTGACACGGGAAATTTCGCCCGATTCCTCATCGGGCGGTGATCCGATGCATCATGTGATAGAATGCTCCCAAGCAAATATTTCCCCAAAGGGATCGGCTTGCACTGCTGACCAACTCTTGACCATCACTATATGATTCGAGTTGGCTCATTGGACTTGCCACGAGAAGATGAATGCGCATAGCCACATATTCATAAAAGCCCTATATTCTTTATCGAGACACGGGGCGGTCGAAGCATAAGTCGAACATATTTGGCCCAACCTCCTCCCGATTTGCGCCCGAGAACTAGTACTTTTGTATTTGGAAGGATAGGTTGGCTTGGTGATGTTCGGACCGGTCATCATGAAGATGTCGACAAAGTAATTGACATTGGGCCATGGCCGAAGACAAATGTGTTGATAGCATCAGACCAGAAGTGAGAGGCGGCTATCAGCAAAGAGTCATTCCTGGGCATTTCGGCTAGTGAAAGTTCTAGGCAGTGTTGGATGTCTTGTGATTCCCAGAAATCGCTGTTCCTGGATTGCATCCTACGGTACCGATCATGCCATCCTGTGATTGAGGGAAGGGGCCAAGTTTTGAAGGTATTGACCATCTATTTGAAGGGGCAATCCTAGATTTGAATGGAATCCTCAAAGTTTCCTTTTCAACAAAATCCCTTGAACTAGAGTCTCCCATTGGACCAAGGAAAAATGACCCAGGATATGCAAGATTGGAGATCAAGATTTCATTCTTCATTTCCTTTAAAGAAGAAATTGAAGCGAATGGATCAAAAGATGCATCTGGGAACTGATTCAAGAAAGTTGCCGAATGGGTAAAGCAAGTAGGGTTACCTCCAAGAGCTCCTCTTGAGTTCCTGTCGCCATGATGGAGCTGATTGAAGATTCCGCCGCCATTGAGGACAGCAGCGAGCACAGATCTCAGGTGGCGGCTGCGGGTGTTGGTGGTGATGACCTAGATGAAAGGCGGACAGTCAATTTCAAAATAAAATCCTTTTATCTCGAAATTGAGGGGGCATGTGTTAACACCGAATTTGGTCGGGAATATGAGGTGGACCCGCGGGGAGCGGAGAGAGCAATTCGGCAAATGCGTATGCGGTCGGCTATTTTTCGTATGTTCGGCAAATGATCAAGCGGTCGGCAACTTTTGCTTTATTTGAAGGCGGAAAAGGAAAAAGAAGGCGATCGAAAAAGGGAAGGAGTCGTGGTGGTCAAGGACTCCGATTATGGATAGAGTTAGCGTGTCTTTTTCTTTCCAATTTTGTTTAGATAGTTCGTAAGCATGTAGAACTCGTGTTTCGTCCAGGGTATAAATATAAGCCCTCGACCATTGTAATAGGGGTTCACAACCAAATCAATACAACCGGCTACGCGCCACCCTTCGAGTCCTTTAGTCGTGTCGTTGAGTTCTTCGAGAGGGCCAATCGATCCGTCGACCTCCGTAAGTCCCGGCAACCTTGTTATCATGTCTAGTATCGTGTGGCGGATTTAGATGTGATGCAAGAAGTCTTGTTGCAATGCTTAGTATCATGCGGTGGATTTAAGCATTGAACCAAGAGGGTTCCGTGTTAGTCATGAGTCGTGCGGCGAGGCTAAGATTAGCTAGGAGCTAGTTACCAAAGTTTCTCGATTAGGTCATGAGTCGTGCGGCGGGCTAAGATCTAAGCTTAGAGGCTAGTTATCGGCTCTCTTAGATTTGGCAAGATCTAATAGATTCATTAAGTTACCACATGTTGCATGTTTTATTTAATGTTTAATTATTTGCAACACTCTTTTGCCCAATCTAGATTGATACTCTTTCGGCTTGTTGATCGTTCCTTTCATGCTTATTCAATATCGAGTAGATCAAGCTCATATAGCCGAATTAGATCGATCTAGATTGTCACGTGTTGCGGGTTCATTCACGTTACGTGTAGATAAGCCTTGACGGGACCGGTACCGTGCGGCGGATGCGAGTCTTTAGGTTACTCTAGAGCTAGTCATCCGGTGGACTAGAGATCGGTTTAATCTGATAGGCTCTTTTACACGTCACTTGTTTGTTCCTTCTTCATGGACCCTGATTCGGCAATCTTGCCGATACGGTCATGCTTAACACATGTAGCGAGTATTTATAGATCTGTTAGATAATTACGTGCTTTTAGCTCTTTATTGCTAAATTGTATCATGCGGTGGATTGATCTAGTAGTAAGGAGTGGTGTAAATTCATAGCAAGTGGTATCATGCGGTGGATTAGCTTGCTTAGGTTTATACTTGACGGGTTTATGAAGGCTAGACGTGCGGCAGACTAGTTGGAGTAGCCTATGCATGTGTTGTTTAGTAGATTTATATTTATAAGTTACTTATCTTTAATTATTAGTGCTTGATGATGCTTTAAACCTAAGATATAGTTTGATATGCTTTAATGTTTTATTCTTGTTCAAACATGTCTTCATTTACTATATTCGGCAAAATCATTCTATTCACATCAGTTATGTTACTTTAGCCGAATGAACTACAATCTGTTGGCAGATAGCTTCTATAGCTATGTGTCGTCGTAAGTGGCTTCAGGGCCGTAAAGATGGAACTGTCTGGTCTCACCCAGCACGTTCCAGTTATGATGTTACCGTTTTATCCCTTGTCGATTTTCAGGTCAAATAAGTGGAAGAAAAATAATGACTTCTCCAACTTACAAAAGTAAATAGGCTATTACTCTATCTTCTAGTGTCAAATAAGGTCTTATTTGGGTCAAATTGTTACAAGCTAGTGTGGATCTAAACATTCACCTAATTATTAGTGGCTAATATTGGTTTAACTCACTTTGATTCCACAACCATAACGATTATGATGAGGGCTTGAGACTTGTCTAATGTGAAAATCTAGCTATAGAGTCGAATTTGGCTAGAGCAACTCCAGTAACTAGGCTACCTAAACCCACTACCTATCCTATATTTAGGTAGTAGAGCCAAAAAATCTACTCCAGCATGCTATCTACTTGGCTACCTAACTTCTCCTCTTTTCTACCTGCACGCGCATCTCTCTCTCCTTTCACGCTCGGTCCCTCTGCCCTGGCTGCACGCCTTCTTCTCGGCGGTGGGCCATCCTGGTGCAGGCGAGTTCCCTCTGCTCCCTCTTCTTCCCGGCGGCGGGCCATCCCTGGCACGACGGCCTCCTTCGTGCGCGGTCACGGGCACACGACGGCCTCCTCCGCACGCATCCGTGGGCGAGTATCAGCCACATCCAGCGAGTAGTCTACCCCGACACCTTCTTCCCCGACGCATCGCTGCCCTTCTTCTCCGCGAGGCGCCCTTCTTCACCGGACCTAGTTCCCACTAGCGACCATAGTTCCCACGGTCACGGAGATGCTAGCCTTGGTGCGGCCTCCGTCCGCTCGGCACGCCTCCGTCTGCCTGACACGCGGCCGTCCCTACGCCCTGACGTTCCTTCCTGTCGCAGGCGACCTTCCCCCAAACACGACTTCAATTCTCCCGGCTTTGATTCTTCCTAGATGGCAAAGGGGAGAGGAGATGACATGTGGGTCCTGCACGTCATTGACTGGGAAACTAAATTTGGGTGTCATAATTTATGTAGTAATGCTCGAGACAATAATAAAATATAGGTAGTAGAAAAATAGCTAGCTACCTAAATCGACTTTTAGGAAGTCTGATTTAGGTAGCATTGCTAGAGTTGCTCTTAGACCGTGTTTGATAGTGAGTAATGTTTTGGCTTCTGGGTACAACCACAACCATTGCTCGAACGGTACGAAAAAGAAAAAAAATCTAGGAAAAACCAATTTCAACCGATTCTCGTTTTGTTACTAGTCTAGATAAACACTCAAAACATGTTTTCTCCTTATTGTCATTTGCTCATCAAATACTTGGTAATAAACTAATTAATATGTGATTTAGAAATGATATCGCGAATCTAACCTTTTGATTCATTGTTACTTGGCGATGAACTAATAAGTGTGAGTCAAAATGATTTGTTCCCCCACCAAGAAATGAAAACGTGTTGGCTCTTTTATGTCTTGTAGGCCCCACCTGTCAACCTAGTTGGGCCTTGGGCCGAAGCAGCTTCTGAATCAGATTGGCAGCCCATTCAGTTTAGTCGTCTTCTCCACTCCGACCAAACCCTCGCGCCGCTACCCGCAGCAATCCAAGCATGCTGCCGCCGCCGCATCCGCAGCAGCGCCCGGCGGCGGAGCTGATGGAGGAGCTAATCGAGGAGATCCTCCTCCGCTTCCCGCCGCACGAGCCCACGAGCCTCGTCCGCGCCGCGCTCGTCTGCAAGCGGTGGTGCGGCCTCGTCTCCGGCCCCGGCTTCAGGCCCAGGTTCCGCGAGTTCCACCGCACGCCCCCCATGCTAGGGTTCCTCCACAGCAGCGACACCGACGACTCCTACCTCAACATCACGGCCCGCTTCGTGCCCACAGCCGCCTTCGTCCCGCCGCACGCCGACCACCGCCACTGCCGCGCGCTCGACGCCCGCCACGGGCGTGTGCTCCTGGAACACCGTGGGAGAACCTTCGTGGAGCATCGCCTCGTGGTCTGGGACCCCATCACGGACGAGCGGAGGGAGCTTCCGGTTCCCACGTCGGTAGAGAAGGTGTTCTCGAGAGCGCGGCGGTTGTGCGCGCCGCCGGCCGGCCGTGCGACCATCTCGACCGCCACGATGGACCCTTCCTCGTGGTCTTGGTGGGATTCACCTCTAGGCACACGATCATCTGCACCCGCTTATCCAGTGCGGCTACTTTGAACGAGAAGATCTCCACTGTGCACCCATCTCTTAGTTTTCTTCATCCCTTCATTCCCTGCGTGCTTCTGGGTAACGCTGAAAGGTCACAATGGCTAGAGGGGGGGGGGGTGAATAGCCAAATAAAAATTCTAGCAAGAACACTAGACAACCCAATTAGATAACAAGGCGGCAAAAGTGCAAAGCAAGTGCTTCGACTACTCTAAGCAAGCCGTCCTATCATGCAAAGCTACTCAACTCAATTGCACACACAACAACGGTGATCAAACTACACAATGTCGGTTCACCAAAACCAACCAAGCAATTCTACCCACAGGATTTAAGCTACACAAAGAGTGGTTCCCGACCGACCACAACAAGCAATTCTACTTTGCGGAAAGTAAAGATAAGATCAAAGATTATACCGCCGCGAAGAGTAGAAGATAGCCAATCACCGGTGTAGAAGCCAATCACCTAGAGAGCTCAAGCACAATCACAAGGAGGTCGAAACCTCGGCAATCACAAATCAACACAATGATTTTTTACCGAGGTTCACTTGCTTCCCAGCAAGCTACTCCTCTTTGTGGCGATACACTTGCTTGGTGAGTTGCCCGCTCAATTGGCTCGGTGCCAAAGACCCCAATGGGGAGCCGCAACCTCCACACAAGACAAGGATCCACAAGCCACGAGCAATCCACTAGAGTATCCTTTCGCGAACTCCCGCGGGGAAGGATCAAGAACCCCTCACAAGAACCCGGTGTGGCCTCGAACAATCACCAAGTCGAGCTCAACCACCACCCGCTGCTCCAAACCGTCTACGGTGACGGGAATCACCGAAGAGTAACAAGAATCCGCAGCTCACTCGATGAACAAGTGCCTCTAGATGCAACTCTCAATGCAAATCACTTGTTCTCACTCAAATCTCTCTCAAGATTAGCAAAGGAATCAAAGAGATGAGTGGGGGAGTGTCTCTCCTGCTCAAAGTATGCTCAAGTGTGTAGAAGTGGTGAAGCGAGCCTCCCCAAGCCGGCCAACGGTCTATTTATAGAACCCTCCATGAAAGTAGCCATTGCCCCTTCGGGCTGGAGCTCCAGAACGCGCCGGACGCATCCGGCGGGCAGTGGTGAAGCGAGCCTCCCCAAGCCGGCCAACGGTCTATTTATAGACCCCTCCACGAAAGTAGCCATTGCCCCTTCGGGCTGGAGCTCCAGAACGCGCCGGACGCGTCCGCCGCTGCCCGCCGGACGCGTCCGGTGCTCTTCAGCGTGCCACGTCACTCGACCGTTGGAACTTCTCCATTCGAATCCACGCCAGCGTCCGGCGACCGCATCTGGCGAGCGTCCGGCGTGCCCTCACGCGCGAGAGACGGCTCGGCCAGAAAGTTTCTGGTCGGCGTCCGGCCGCCGCCGGACGCGTCTGCCGCCGCGTCCGGCGCTCTCTGCGCCCTGCCAGCCAACTTGCGCCGATCCAGCATGCGCCGGACGCGTCTGGCCCGCCAGGCCCTGCGTCCGGCGCCCGCTTCTGGCGCCCTGTAGCTTGTCACCTTCTCGTTTGATCTTCGATGTCACGCCGTCGTCGATCCAATCTCCAAACCACTTGTCCAAGGTGCTAACTCCACAGAGTAGATCACTTCTCAAGCACTGGAGTTAGCGTATCTTCTCAAGATCATGTCGACAAGTGTTAGCTCTCTAGTTAGTCTCTCATGCATCATGCAAAGTCACAACTAGAGGCACTTAGGACAGCGAATGAACCGAGGAAACCCCTCTTGATAGTCGGTTATCGATCCTAAATGTGGTCACACTCGCTAAGTGTCTCGACCACTAAACCGAAAAGCCCTATCAAGTATACCTTCGCCTTGATCTCCACGGGCGTTTCCTATTCATCACCGGAGCTTGATCACTTCACATGTCCACCATGTTCGTCACCGTGATCACCATGCTCCATCATCCATCGTCACGTTGCTATGTGTCTAACCACACTTAGAGCAAAACATTAGCAACGTTGAGTGTCATTAATTACCAAAACTAAACCGGAGCTTTCAATCTCCCCTTTTTGGTAATTGATGACAACCCCTCGACAAACTCACAAAGATATAGAAATTGAATTGCTTGCCCAAGACATTTTGATCAAGAATCTTGGATTGAACAAGCATTTCAATTCCGGTTTTGGTAGTGGTAGCTCCCCCTACATGTGTGCATCAAATGTTTGGTCGATTTTCAAACACACATGTATAGATGAAAACTTTTGTGAGAGTTACCACAATCAAAATGGTACTAAGGTTTATAGAATTGACCTTTGAAGCATGATACCAATCAGAGTGCGATAATAAACCTTCCTTAGCACCATGGGAATCTAGACATCATCAAAACTCAAGATACCTCATGAGATCACATTATAAACAAGGTATTTGAACAAGTGAAATTCTATGTCTAGAAACCACCTATGCATGCTAGTACTTCATTTCATCAATCAAGTCTTATACTAGCAATACACCAAACAAGCATGAATATTGAAATTAGCTTGCAATGCTCCATATCATCATGTATGCACACACAATATGCACCAAATAGTCTATGAGCTTGCTCCCCCTATTTGTGTGCTCATGGTTGGGTCATATTATAAAAATTGATCCCCTTCCATTGCTCTTTGTGACTTATTTCTCCCCCCTAGGTGTAAACTTCTCCCCCTAGGTGTATACTTTCTTCTCCCCCTTTGTCATCAATGACCAAGAAGGGTGCATAAGATGAGAGAAACAAGTCGATCAACTATGGCCAAATCTAAATCACATGCCTTGTAAATGTATCTCGGTTTGAACCAAGGGCAAGCTTCTTCACACCTCATAAGAATAAGGGTTATCTTGACCATGTTGAGATACACATCATGAGCAAGTGCTAAAGATTCAACACTAGGTTCACAAGCTCACAAACAAGTCATATGCCATCACTAGATCAAATCAAGCAAAGAAACAATAGTGATGCCATATATCCTTCAAATTCATTTGATTTGCAATGAATGAGCCTAGCAAGATGCACGGTATACATGTCTACACAACTAGCAAAGGATGCATGAAATGCAACAACCAACTTTACCTTGCTATGTTGGAGGAGAGGCATGTCATAAATGGGGGTGCATCAATCCATGTTGGAGAAGCTAAGTATGTTCAACTCATTCCTCAACTTGCAATATCTCTTCTCATCAAGAGGCTTGGTGAATATGTCGGCTAGTTGATCTTCGGTGCCAATGCTTTCAATGCTAATATCACCCTTTTGTTGATGATCTCTAATGAAGTGGTGCCTCACATCAATGTGCTTGATTCTTGAATGTTGAACCGGATTGTTTGTCATCTTAATTGCACTTTCATTGTCACAAAAGAAGAGCACATGCTTGAACTTGATCCCATAGTCCGTCAAGGTGGCTTTCATCCATAGCAATTGTGCACAACAATTCCCCGCACTAATATACTCGGCTTCGGCGGTGGAAAGTGCCACACTATTTTGCTTCTTTGAAGACCATGACACAAGAGATCTTCCTAGCACTTGGCATGTTCCATGTAATACCCGGTTTTAAGAACAAAACCAGATATACACCATATGTGAGTCCTAGGAGTCAATTCCCACATATAGCTACAAGTAAAGGGTAGTATCAGTAAACAATGCTTAATAAATAACGTACTTAGGAAAAAAGAGATATACCCTTAGGTAGCAAACAACGAGAATACACTCCGATCTTCAGACTAGACTCCACCCCACTGGATCCAAACTGACTGGTTGATCACAAGCCTAAACTCCACTCCTGAGGTGGTAGGAATTGCAAGAGTGAGTCCATGTCGAACTCCGCAAGTATAACAAGTATAATCTCACATCCACAAGATCAGGTAAACATAATTAAAGAATAACAATTAAGCATCGAGTGTTAACATTAAGCAATAATGAATAGTGAACTTTATATCGCAATGTCTCGGGGCCGCCCTATCCGTGGGCACGGACGATAAATCGGTTTAACTCTGCGCAGAGGTGTACCCTTTCCCTGTGAGTCGTGATTCCCATATGCTCGGGTTTGCAAATCCCATAACACTACCAAGGTGAATGAGCAGGGTCTCACTATAAAGCCACCCATAGGTTCGTCTAACAAGATAGGGCCGCAGGGTCATCGGATGTAGGGAATCCCTCCTCCCAAAGTGGCACACTACCTACCCGGCTATACACACCATGGAGAAGCCGCCCTATACCCAACTCGCAGATCCTCTATCTCGCTAGAAAAGGTCCTATGAACAACTAGAGCCGAGCCATATAGCCCTCACACGGCACGTTAAGTCCCATATGATCACATACAGGAAAGTCCTTCAAGTTGCTAAAAAGTCATCCTTTATGTTTAACCACATTCATTAATCAAGCTTACTAGATCATGGTCATAAAAAGATAACACAAGCTATACTTGCCTTAAACTTATGTCCTTCCTTCAAATCCCAAATCTTCTCGTAGAACTGTTTTCTTGATCTCCAACTTCCTCTTGATTTTCAACGTTTGCTCACCGACTCGACAAGATCATAGAACACCACTCAAGCAATCTTTGCAATCATACACGAAGCAAACAATAGGACTAAATTAGAGCAGTGCACCATTCATAGTAAAACAGTTTGAAAAGTTTTTAAAAACAATCTACGCATTGCTACGATCATGCAGATGTGAAACACACACTATTTGGAGCTACGGTGCAAAAGAAACAACTACCGAAGATTTGCTTTGAAAAGAAATCTCTTTATACTTCATTTATTTTTATTGAGGTAAAACAGGAATCGGCTATAGGAGACTAGCTACGAGATGGCTTTCATGCTGCAGAAGGGGACGTTTAGCTTGCATATAAGCTTGACTTGCTGGCTGGTACTCAGAGATGTAGCTAGGGAATCTATTCAGGATGAGTAAAAGACACATCTTATTGAATTGAGAAATAAATAGATGATGGTGATTTGTTATGCATGAGTGACATCTATGACATTAGCATAATTGTTAATAAAATAATGCACAAGAAGATGTACGTGCGTCTCACCTTGAGTCGTGCACGCACAGATATGCATACGCTTGCTGGTGATGGACGAAGTAGCATCTACTGAACATAAAACATCGCCGTGTCCAATAGTGCAACACTGGTACGGTGCTTGATCCGGAGAAGATGGTGCTTCACGTAGGAAACATGCACCCTCCTGGCCACAGTTGGATCAGTAGCCGGTGTTCCTGCTTGTGCACTTGCTTGTGGAAGCAGCTGCACGAGGATCTCAACGGCAGACAAGGAAGACGACGGCAGTTCGGTCTCAAAGCCCAACATCAACAAGGGCGATGGCCAGCACAAGCTATCATTGGGCAACAAGCAGAAGATATGAAGATTAATTAGCTTCAATGGCAGAGCGAGAGGAAACAGATCCATGATGACTTGCCCCTGTAGGTTTGAAAACAGAATAAACATGGAATAGAATCAATCTCGAGACACGGCAGGATGGCTCAGGATGATTGGAGAGATATCAATGTATTTCTACTGTATTTGCAGATTTAATTTTGTAAAGAAAAGCGATAACAAAACCGATGTGATGTCATCAAAGCATCATCAAGGCAAGAATTGACGTCCTCAAGCTAGCAAACGGTGAGCTTCGCTGGAGTCGGCAACATTCATGCCTCGGTTTAATTGCTACGGTAAGAGCACTGGATGGTCGAGCAGATGGAGACCTCACCTGACAGAGTTTAGCGGACAGGGAAACTCGATGGCATCGTGGGCTCGACGGGACGGCCGGTGACCTCCTGCAGGAGTTCGGCGATGCTGATGAACAAACGACATAGATGAAGAAGGGACAAGGAAACGACTTTTGCAGTTTCATCACCTTGACACAGAGCTCGGCAACAGATCGCAGACGGCGGACAGCTGCTTCGTCGTGTGCATGGCGTCTCCGGAGATTCCTGGATGTGAGTCTGGGCAACGAGTCTCCAACGACGGAGAGAGGCAGTCGTCGTCGAGCTCGGCGAGATCCTGAGTTTGGGCGCAGGGTCGAGCTAGGGCTAGAAGGAGGCGATGGCAGAGAACAACCAAATAACAGATGCGGCAGGGCTTGCTCCTTTTGTATATATATGGCGCTAGGCGTGCTGAGTTGCAGGAACGGGTCGGCGGCGAACTTCCATCGGCCAGAGTCCCAGACAAGCACGGGAAGGTACCAAGCACGGGAAGGTACCACGGTGCAATGCCGGAGATGTTTTAAGACAAATCAAGGAATATAGATAATTGATTAGGAAATAAAGATGAAAAGAAGGGCACGATCTTGAAACTTCGGGTTTGCTAGGGCGTCAGATAGATCGAGCAACCGTGGCAGGGGTGGCCAATGCACTAGTGTCTGATTGCTTCACGAGAGATACGCAGAAGAAGGATGCCGCTGCCATGTGGGGCTGACCTGATGACCTGCGCTAGACTTGGAGAGCAGGGCCGGTAACACAGAACTGTATATACCTATTTGGGTTGGCAATGTATATAAGCGTATATACATATATGGCAGGAACGGGATGAAATAACGGGCAGGCTTGATTTCTATTTGGCTGGCTTCTTCAAGGATGATATGATCCCGTCCCTATTTGCATTAGATTCATACGAGCAAAGCCTGATGAGCAAGAGTATATATGAAAACGAGACTCAGGCCATACGTAAGGAGAGAGAGATGAAAAGCTTTTACTTTTCCTTTATTTTCAAGACCTTTTCAAATAAGTTAAATTGATTTTGAAATCCTTTTGAACTTGGATCAAAACCAATCATCACACAATAAAACAATGCAGCAGCATGTATGCTCAACATGTTTCTAGCTCTATGATTAATTTTAATTTAATAAAAATATTTTTCCTAGGTTTTTATGAGCACAAAAATTCAGAAAAATCATTTTTACTTCTATTTCCAAAAATACAAATTTTGGGGTGTTATAACTCTACCCCCCTTAAGATGAATCTCGTCCCGAGATTCGGAGGATAGTGATCATTTTGCCATTGAACCTTCTTTGCTTCCTAGAATAATACCACCTTACCGACAAATGATTCCACTTTGCTATGCATACTTTTAACCATACTCCAAATAACATACTCACTGATTCCAAGTCTTTGATGAACACTCCAAACAACTCGTTCGTGACTCCAAATCAATCCTCAGTTAATTTCCAGCTATTAAGTAATACTTTTTTTTTTCCTTAAATAAACTATTGCAGACTCGGGATGCTAACTTCTCTTCACACCAATGCACATTGCACTTATCATGAAGTTCATCTTAGGATGGTTGTGTGAACTTGATTGTATGGCAAAACCTTGTCACTCTGACTCCAAATTACAACACAAGTACTTTTAGCATGTACCGCTATGTCCCCCTTTTGCAACCTCTTAATGGTACCACTGTAGTGTAATGCTAGTTTACTCTTGACACAGACACTCTTTATTGCTCTTAAGAACCACCTTACTATCAATTGTATGACAAGCTTTTGTTCCCACAGATTCCATAATATATCTTAACTTGTTCTTTTCCTTTTTAATCCATACTTTCACCTCTCCTATTTCCATCTTCAATAGACAATTGACTTTTGGGTCAAGTTCCTCAAACCTCAAACATAATTATTAACCCATGGCGACATCCAAAACTCCTTAGCTCAAACCTCAAACATAATTATTAACCCATGGCGACATCCAAAACTCCTTAGCATAACCCTCCTTTGCTAAGAGCAATGGTAACGACATTTCCTTCACCAAATCCTTTCAAGTCATATATTCTCTTGACCAATACAATCCAATAATGATGTCTCAATTCAAAACTTATTGAAAGTATTCTCTAGGTTCTTATGCTCCACGGCAGACTGTAATACCAACTCCAAAGCATTAGTAACTATGCTCTACTTAAATTGTTCCAACTTTAAACACACTTACTTAGTTCTTCCTTCTTCCAATCAACCGTTGTGATTCCTCTTGTTCAAAGGTGAACTTTATTAACTGTCAACCATATAGTACTGATGACATCACTTGATTGCTGCACTCAACTTGATCTTGGTGTCATTCAAACTTTTATAACACCCTTCATATGCTAAGAACACTGACAACAACTTTTCCTCTCCAAATGACTGCATCCTCCAAATCGCCAAGGCATAAATCATGGTTGGGACCTGTGGGTTATGGCCCACTATAGCTCCATATCATTATTAACTTATCATGAGGCATACGCAACCACTCTATCTTCTTGCATACGAACACGCCCTCGAGATGCCACATAATGCTTCTTACTCAGATCTAGTAATATCAACACTAGAGTTGTAGTTAATCTCTTCTTTAACTCTTCCAAGCTAGCTTGACCCTTATCGACCATACGAACTTGGTACTCTCCACAAATAGAGCTTGGCATAGGCTTTAGCAAGTTTGGAGAATCCTTCAATGAACCTCCTATAGTAACTAGCCAAAACAAAGGAAACTATAGATCTCACTCACATCTGGGGACAGCTTTTAATTCACCACACTCTTCACCTTATCCAAATCCACCGCTACACCTCCATTGGAGACAACATGACCAACAATAAACTCCCTTTAACCACAATCCGCACTTACTCTGCTTAGCACGCAACTTATGTTTTCCTTGCTTATATAAGATAGCCTCAAGTGCTCAATATGTTCTCCTTCAATCTTAGAGAAGACTAGGATATCATCAATAAAAACCATACTCAACTTATCAAGATACTCCATGATCACCTTATTCATCAGGTGCTTGAGTACATAAAACTTTCATCTTGCATCTTCTTCTTCGTGGCTACCCCCCTTAAGAAAAGATCTACTAGGGGCACCAAGGGTAACTTTTGTATTCAAGTAAGTTGATGGATCATGTCCTTCTACGATCCCAAAGAAAGCTCATATAAATGGGAAGGAACTTGTCACATGCAATTTCTTCGCGAGCAGGAAAACAGCAGTGCAGAAAAATAGACATAACTCCAGTTCTGTTGATCCAATGAAGCCATACTTCACACCGTTGTAAAGCTTATAAAATTCTCCATAACTCTCATATAGAATACTTTTCCATATTCTGTAGTTAATATAAGCTTTCATAATCATACAAAAAATCTGTCCAGAAAGTCTGGCAGCACCAATGCAGTACATTGCAACAGTTATATCTCAAGC
The DNA here is from genome assembly GCA_018135685.1 of Themeda triandra. Taxonomy (NCBI): domain Eukaryota; kingdom Viridiplantae; phylum Streptophyta; class Magnoliopsida; order Poales; family Poaceae; genus Themeda; species Themeda triandra. Next base: position 76,705 of record JAENPR010000862.1, read on the forward strand.
TCTGTTGATCCTATAAAGTCATACTTTACACTGTTGGAAAGCTTATGAAATCCTCAGTAACTTTCCTATAGAACATGTGTCCAGATTCTGTAGTTAAGTTGGTCGAAAATACTCCAAAATAGAAACTGTTCTAGATTCCAGACAGCACAGATACACCGCCTTGTGAATTTCATAGCTCCCAAACTAAAGTCGATATGAGGGTGATTCTGATGGCATTGGAAAGGTACAGAAGTTTAGATTCTTCCCAAAAAAAAATTCATGACCATTGCTCAAGCAGAGAAAACGTTGTGACCAGATCTTTTCAGACTGCTCCAGATTTCTGACAGCACAAATTCTTCGTCTTGTGATTTTCGTGACTCCCAAACCAGAATAGATTTTATGATGATTCTTGCGCTCGGACAAAGATATAGAAGTCCACTTATGACCAGAATTTTCTCATGATTTTTGGTCGCCCAGGAATAGAGATATAATCCAAAGAATACAGATTGCTCGGAAGAGACAGGATGCAGAAAACAGGAGGAAGTGGAAAACCCCATCTAGCTATTTCATTAATCCTTATACCTTAGGCCTATAAGCTAAATGAAATTGTGGATCAACCACAAGATCATTGCACTCATTACAAAAATCCAAATCAACCATTAACATAAGCACAAAACAACTAAGCAATTAAAATTCACAAACCACACATTGAGACCGACTGACTCTACTAACTTCGCAACTAACGGTTTATTACAATAGGGGACACTAATTCCTACTTCTTGAAATACGGAGTGATTGCAGCAACATCCGGGGTAACATCTCTTGCATGGGTTTAAGCGGGCCAAGTCTTCCACTTCATTTATCTTGGGTAGGCTAGCACAACTTCTCCACTCATCTACCTCATCAAGAGCTTCCTCATATTGTTGTCTTACTTCTGCTAACTCTAATTGGCTATCTTCCCGCTTCTTATGTCGCGGTCGTATGGTCAAAGCCATCTCCTTTTTTGTTCATTCCGCTCTATAAGGCGGGATGAGTTTCTCCATTCTCGTGGTCTTGTTAGAGCATAGTTCCATCTAGTGAAGCATGATCCTCCAAAGCTGGTGCTAGCGGCCTTCTCATTACTAACCATCTAAAGAGAGAAAATTTAGAGGAGGGGACAAAGTTTTCATAACGGAGCATAGATGAGCATATCTTTTAGAAAATAACAAGGTTGGAGAGATTGCAAGAAATCAACAAGGATGAGAACAAGGGCTTTCAAATAGGCATCAAGGAGGAGATGAATATCAAGGCTAGAGACATAGTGGAGAAGAAAATATCAAGGTATGTAGAACAAGGTTGTTCTAGTGATTTCAAAACTCTAAACGACCAGTTTCTAACTAGGCTTGCGTCCTACGTCAAAGATTGAGTCGATACCACTTGTAATACCCGGTTTTAAGAACAAAACCAGATATACACCATATGTGAGTCCTAGGAGTCAATTCCCACATATAGCTACAAATAAGGGTAGTATCAATTCAAAATGCTTAACGTACTTAGGAAAAAAGAGATATACCCTTAGGTAGCAAACAACGAGAATACACTCCGATCTTCAGACTAGACTCCACCCCACTGGATCCAAACTGACTGGTTGATCACAAGCCTAAACTCCACTCCTGAGGTGGTAGGAATTGCAAGAGTGAGTCCATGTCGAACTCCGCAAGTATAACAAGTATAATCTCACATCCACAAGATCAGGTAAACATAATTAAAGAATAACAATTAAGCATCAGTGTTAACATTAAGCAATAATGAATAGTGAACTTTTATACTGCAATGTCTCAGGGCCGCCCTATCCGTGGGCACGGACGATAAATCGGTTTAACTCTGCGCAGAGGTGTACCCTTTCCCTGTGAGTCGTGATTCCCATATGCTCGGGTTTGCAAATCCCATAACACTACCAAGGTGAATGAGCAGGGTCTCACTATAAAGCCACCCATAGGTTCGTCTAACAAGATAGGGCCGCAGGTCATCGGATGTAGGGAATCCCTCCTCCCAAAGTGGCACACTACCTACCCGGCTATACACACCATGGAGAAGCCGCCCTATACCCAACTCGCAGATCCTCTATCTCGCTAGAAAAGGTCCTATGAACAACTAGAGCCGAGCCATATAGCCCTCACGGCACGTTAAGTCCCATATGATCACATACAGGAAAGTCCTTCAAGTTGCTAAAAAGTCATCCTTTATGTTTAACCACATTCATTAATCAAGCTTACTAGATCATGGTCATAAAAAGATAACACAAGCTATACTTGCCTTAAACTTATGTCCTTCCTTCAAATCCCAAATCTTCTCGTAGAACTGTTTTCTTGATCTCCAACTTCCTCTTGATTTTCAACGTTTGCTCACCGACTCGACAAGATCATAGAACACCACTCAAGCAATCTTTGCAATCATACACGAAGCAAACAATAGGACTAAATTAGAGCAGTGCACCATTCATAGTAAAACAGTTTGAAAAGTTTTTAAAAACAATCTACGCATTGCTACGATCATGCAGATGTGAAACACACACTATTTGGAGCTACGGTGCAAAAGAAACAACTACCGAAGATTTGCTTTGAAAAGAAATCTCTTTATACTTCATTTATTTTTATTGAGGTAAAACAGGAATCGGCTATAGGAGACTAGCTACGAGATGGCTTTCATGCTGCAGAAGGGGACGTTTAGCTTGCATATAAGCTTGACTTGCTGGCTGGTACTCAGAGATGTAGCTAGGGAATCTATTCAGGATGAGTAAAAGACACATCTTATTGAATTGAGAAATAAATAGATGATGGTGATTTGTTATGCATGAGTGACATCTATGACATTAGCATAATTGTTAATAAAATAATGCACAAGAAGATGTACGTGCGTCTCACCTTGAGTCGTGCACGCACAGATATGCATACGCTTGCTGGTGATGGACGAAGTAGCATCTACTGAACATAAAACATCGCCGTGTCCAATAGTGCAACACTGGTACGGTGCTTGATCCGGAGAAGATGGTGCTTCACGTAGGAAACATGCACCCTCCTGGCCACAGTTGGATCAGTAGCCGGTGTTCCTGCTTGTGCACTTGCTTGTGGAAGCAGCTGCACGAGGATCTCAACGGCAGACAAGGAAGACGACGGCAGTTCGGTCTCAAAGCCCAACATCAACAAGGGCGATGGCCAGCACAAGCTATCATTGGGCAACAAGCAGAAGATATGAAGATTAATTAGCTTCAATGGCAGAGCGAGAGGAAACAGATCCATGATGACTTGCCCCTGTAGGTTTGAAAACAGAATAAACATGGAATAGAATCAATCTCGAGACACGGCAGGATGGCTCAGGATGATTGGAGAGATATCAATGTATTTCTACTGTATTTGCAGATTTAATTTTGTAAAGAAAAGCGATAACAAAACCGATGTGATGTCATCAAAGCATCATCAAGGCAAGAATTGACGTCCTCAAGCTAGCAAACGGTGAGCTTCGCTGGAGTCGGCAACATTCATGCCTCGGTTTAATTGCTACGGTAAGAGCACTGGATGGTCGAGCAGATGGAGACCTCACCTGACAGAGTTTAGCGGACAGGGAAACTCGATGGCATCGTGGGCTCGACGGGACGGCCGGTGACCTCCTGCAGGAGTTCGGCGATGCTGATGAACAAACGACATAGATGAAGAAGGGACAAGGAAACGACTTTTGCAGTTTCATCACCTTGACACAGAGCTCGGCAACAGATCGCAGACGGCGGACAGCTGCTTCGTCGTGTGCATGGCGTCTCCGGAGATTCCTGGATGTGAGTCTGGGCAACGAGTCTCCAACGACGGAGAGAGGCAGTCGTCGTCGAGCTCGGCGAGATCCTGAGTTTGGGCGCAGGGTCGAGCTAGGGCTAGAAGGAGGCGATGGCAGAGAACAACCAAATAACAGATGCGGCAGGGCTTGCTCCTTTTGTATATATATGGCGCTAGGCGTGCTGAGTTGCAGGAACGGGTCGGCGGCGAACTTCCATCGGCCAGAGTCCCAGACAAGCACGGGAAGGTACCAAGCACGGGAAGGTACCACGGTGCAATGCCGGAGATGTTTTAAGACAAATCAAGGAATATAGATAATTGATTAGGAAATAAAGATGAAAAGAAGGGCACGATCTTGAAACTTCGGGTTTGCTAGGGCGTCAGATAGATCGAGCAACCGTGGCAGGGGTGGCCAATGCACTAGTGTCTGATTGCTTCACGAGAGATACGCAGAAGAAGGATGCCGCTGCCATGTGGGGCTGACCTGATGACCTGCGCTAGACTTGGAGAGCAGGGCCGGTAACACAGAACTGTATATACCTATTTGGGTTGGCAATGTATATAAGCGTATATACATATATGGCAGGAACGGGATGAAATAACGGGCAGGCTTGATTTCTATTTGGCTGGCTTCTTCAAGGATGATATGATCCCGTCCCTATTTGCATTAGATTCATACGAGCAAAGCCTGATGAGCAAGAGTATATATGAAAACGAGACTCAGGCCATACGTAAGGGAGAGAGAGATGAAAAGCTTTTACTTTTCCTTTATTTTCAAGACCTTTTCAAATAAGTTAAATTGATTTTGAAATCCTTTTGAACTTGGATCAAAACCAATCATCACACAATAAAACAATGCAGCAGCATGTATGCTCAACATGTTTCTAGCTCTATGATTAATTTTAATTTAATAAAAATATTTTTCCTAGGTTTTTATGAGCACAAAAATTCAGAAAAATCATTTTTACTTCTATTTCCAAAAATACAAATTTTGGGGTGTTATATTCCACTTGTGCTCTTCCTATCAATCTTGCAACCGGCATAGTCAGAGTCGGAGTATCCAATCAACTCAAAGCTTGACCCCTTGGGATACCATAGACCAACATCTTGGGTACCCTTCAAGTATCTCAATATCCTCTTGGTTGCCGTCAAGTGACTCTCTCTTAGAGAAGCTTGAAATCTTGCACACATGCACACACTAAACATGACATCCGGCCTTGAAGCGGTCACATATAGCAAGCTTCCAATCATTGATCTATATAGCTTTTGCTCAATCATCTTGCCACTATCATCAATGTCTAAGCCACCATTGGTTCCCATTGGTGTGCTAATGGCCTTAGCATCTTGCAACCCAAACTTCTTGATCATGTCCTTGATGTACTTGCCTTGACTCACAAAGGTGCCATTCTTTATTTGCTTGATTTGAAGACCAAGGAAGTAGCTTAACTCTCCAAGCATTGACATCTCAAACTCACTAGCCATCATCTTAGCAAACTCTTCACAAAAGAATTGATTTGTTGATCCAAAGATGATATCATCCACATAGATTTGCAACACAAACAAATCATCTTCTATCTTCTTGGTGAAGAGAGTAGTGTCAACTTTTCCCATCTTGAAGCCTTTGGATATGAGAAAGTCCCTCAATCTTTCATACCATGCCCTTGGCGCTTGCTTTAAACCATACAAAGCCTTCTTGAGCTTGTAGACATGGTTGGGCTTCTTGTCATCTTCAAAACCGGGAGGTTGTGCAACATACACTTCCTCATTTATGAAGCCATTGAGAAATGCACTCTTCACATCCATTTGATAGAGCTTGATGTTGTGAGCACAAGCATAGGCTAATAAGATTCTAATTGCCTCCAATCTTGCCACGGGTGCATATGTTTCTCCAAAGTCAAGACCCTCAACTTATGTGTAACCTTGAGCCACTAGTCTTGCTTTGTTCCTCACCACTAAGCCATCTTGATCTTGCTTGTTCTTGAAGACCCACTTAGTTTCAATCACATTGTGCTTCTTTGGCCTCTCAACAAGCTCCCAAACTTCATTTCTAGTGAAGTTGTTTAATTCCTCATGCATGGCATTTATCCAATCCGGATCCTTCAATGCTTCATCAATCTTAGTTGGCTCAATGAATGACACAAAGGAGTAGTGCTCACATATGCTAGCCAATCTTGATCTTGTTTGCACACCTCTTTGAATGTCACCAATGATATGATCCAGAGGATGATCTCTTGCAATGTTTGAAGGTTGAAGAACTAGCTCATTTGCATTGCTTGCTTGACCTTGATCTTGATCTTGATCTTGAGTATCACTTGTGCTTGCCTCATTGGAATCATCAATCACTACTTGAGTTGGCACTTGCACTTCATCACCATCATCCACTTGCCTCGGCCTAATGTCACCAATGTCCATGTGTCTCATTGCATTGCTCAATTGATCTCCACCCACATCTTCTTGATTTTGATCTCCAACTTGAGAGCCTTGGGTTTCATCAAATTCAACATCATGAACCTCTTCCATTTGGCCACTTGCCAAGTTCCACACTCTATAGGCCTTACTAGAAGTAGAGTAGCCTAGAAGAAATCCCTCATCACACCTCTTATCAAACTTGCCAAGTCTTTGCCCCTTCTTGAGAATGTAGCACTTGCAACCAAAGACCCGAAAGTAAGCAATGTTGGGCTTCCTTCCATTCAAGATTTCATATGGAGTCTTCTCTAACTTCCCATGGCAATAGAGGCGGTTGCTATAGTAGCAAGCCATGTTGATAGCATCACTCCAAAACTTCTCACTCACATTGTACTCAAGTAGCATAGTTCTTGCCATCTCAATCAAGGTCCTATTCTTCCTTTCAACTACACCATTGGATTGGGGAGAGTAGGTTGGTGAGAATTGATGCACAATTCCAAGCTCATCACACAACTCTTCAACTCTTGTGTTCTTGAATTCACTCCCATTGTCACTTCTTATTTTCTTGATGGTAGTGTTGAACTCATTTTGTACCCTCTTGACAAATGACTTGAATAGATCATAGACTTCACTTTTGTCATAGAGGAAGAACACCCAAGTGTATCTTGTGTAATCATCCACAATCACAAAACCATACTTGTTGCCCCCAATTGATGTGTAGTGAGTTGGGCCAAACAAGTCCATATGCAACAATTCAAACGCTCTTAAAGTTGACATCTCATTCTTCTTGGGATGTGAGTTCCCATGTTGCTTGCCGGCTTGACATGCCCTACAAGGTCTATCTTTCTCAAATGTGACATCATTCAAGCCTCTCACTAGATCATGCTTCACCAACTTGTTCAATTGCTTCATGCCAACATGTCCAAGGCGCCTATGCCATAGCCACCACTTGCTTGACTTGCCAATCAAACATGATGAAAGTTAAGCTTCACTAGCATTGAAATCCACCAAGTACAAGCTTCCATGCCTAAATCCCTTGAAGATGATATTTGCTTGATCCTTGCTCACCACCTCAACTTGCTTGTCATCAAATATGCATTTATAGCCAAGATCACACAATTGTGCCACCGATAAAAGATTGAAGTTCAAAGTATCAACTAGCAACACATTGGAGAGATCCTTCTCATTGGAAATTGCGACCTTTCCAAGCCCCATGACATCACCCTTGCTATTGTCACCAAAAGTGATGGAGTTGAATCCACCATTGTCATTCTTGTTAAGTGACTTGAACATACTATCTTCACCGGTCATATGATTTGATGCACCACTATCAAGCACCCAATGCCTCCCTCCGGCTTTGTAATTGACCTACAAGAAGAATCAAGCTTTAGGTACCCATTTTTGCTTGGGTCCTTGAAGGTTAGTCACTAGTGTCTTTGGCACCCAAATAGCTTTCTTCTTTGAGCTCATCCATGGTGTACCAATGAACCTAGCACTCACACCACTCTCACTCTTAACAAGCATGTAAGAAGCATTTATCTTGTAAGAGGAGGCACTAGTGTTCTTGTTCTTGCATGCATGCTCTAGATGACCAACTTGCTTGCAACTCTTGCAATAGCTACCATTGTTCTTCACAAAACTAGTCTTGTGAAGAGCAAAAGCGGCCTTGCCTTTCTTGGAGGTATAGCCCAATCCCTCTTTGTAGAGAGAAGCTCTTTGGCTACCCAAGCACATAAGCAAGCGGTCCTCACCACCATAAGCCTTAGCCAAGGTATGATTAAGCTCCTTGACTTCCTTCTTAAGAGACTCATTCTCAACTACTAGTGTAGAATCACATGCATGACCAACACTACTAGATGAAGTAGAGGCATAAGAGCATGAAGGGTCAAGTGATGCAACAACAATTGAATCATCAAGTGAATCACATGATGTGGACACATTTTTCTTTTCTATGATCACCACTTGTGATTGCTCTTTCTCTTGCTTCTCAACTAGAGAAGAATGAGCTTTCTCAAGCTTGGAGTGAGCAATCTCTAGCTTCTTATGGTCTACCTTTAGACTCTCATAAGAGGCCCTCAACTCCATAAGTTCTTGCTCAAGGTTTTGTTTATCCTTGCGCAAGCCCCTACATTCTTTCCTAGAGTCATTGAAAGCACCGTTGCAATCCTCAAGCATGACCCATAGTTCTTCTTTTGTGGTCTCATCATCATCATCACTCTCATCATCACTATCGGGTGGAGGTTTTACCTTAGTGGCTTTGGCCATGAAGCAAGACGATGGAGCACCAAATAGAGAAAGCTTCTCTTGAATGGCAATGCTTGCGTGCCCCTTCTTCTTCTTCTTGGAATCATCATCATCATCATCACTTGAGGAAGATGAATCACTCTCCCAAGTTGCCACATGAGATTCTCCTTCTTCTTGTGATGGGAGGAGTCTTTCTCCTCCTTCTTCTTCTCTTGCTTCTTCCTCTCCTTCCTCATGGCATCTTCATCATCACTTGCATAAGGACACTTGGCAATGAGATGATCCTTGCTATTGCACCGGAAGCACTTCATGGGACGGTCACTTGACTTGGATGAGCCTCTCTTGCTCTTGGACCGGTACCCCTTCTTCATGAGCTTCCCCATTCTCTTCACAGGAGTGCCATTTGTTCACTCACTTCTTCTTCTTGCCCACTTGAGCTAGAGCATGGTTCATCTTCACTTGATGACTCTTCTTTCTTCTTCTTGCCCTTGCTCTTGGATGATGTGGCCTTGAATGCCACGCTCTTCTTGTCATCATCCTTTTTCTCATTCTCCTTCTTCTTCTTCTTCACCAACTCTTCCTTCTCATGATCTTCTCTAAACTCATCATCGGCCATAATCTCTTGAAGGACTTGGTTGGGAGTTGGCTTCTCCTTCATGGTTGTCTTCACCATGACGGTCTTCAACATGTCAAATCTCTTGGGAAGACATCTCATGAACTTGGTGGAGAATTGAGAGTCCTTGATTTCTTCCCCAAGTCCCTTGAGCTCATTGACGATGACTTGGAGCCTATGGAACATCTCAGGAACACTCTCATCCTCCTTCATTGAGAAGCTCGCAAACTTCTCTTGCAACATGTAGGCTCTTGCGGTCTTGACACTTTCGGTGCCCTCATAAGCTTCTTCAAGCTTCTTCCAAATGTCATGAGCCACCTCAAGGTTCTTGATGAGCTCAAAAGCTTTATCATCAAGTGCCTCATGGAAAGCACTCACGGCAATGTCATTTGCTTGTTGCTTCTTCTCTTCGGCCGGTGTTGGCACCGCACCCTCAACAAGCTCAAACTTTGTTTCCACCACTTTCCACACCTCAAGGTTGATTGACTTGAGATGACTCTTCATCTTGAGCTTCCATTTGGCATAGTCATCACCTCGAAATGATGGTGCCTTCTTGGTGTTGTTGATATGCATTACCATAGCCATTGCTTCACCGTAGGATGTTAATCCAACTCAAACAAACGGTGCCCGGCTCCGATACCACGTGAAAGGTCACAATGGCTAGAGGGGGGTGAATAGCTAAATAAAAATTCTAGCAAGAACACTAGACAACCCAATTAGATAACAAGGCGGCAAAAGTGCAAAGCAAGTGCTTCGACTACTCTAAGCAAGCCGTCCTATCATGCAAAGCTACTCAACTCAATTGCACACACAACAACGGTGATCAAACTACACAATGTCGGTTCACCGAAACCAACCAAGCAATTCTACCCACGGGATTTAAGCTACACAAAGAGTGGTTCCCGACCGACCACAACAAGCAATTCTACTTTGCGGAAAGTAAAGATAAGATCAAAGATTATACCGCGAAGAGTAGAAGATAGCCAATCACCGGTGTAGAAGCCAATCACCTAGAGAGCTCAAGCACAATCACAAGGAGGTCGAAGCCTCGGCAATCACAAATCAACACAATGATTTTTTACCGAGGTTCACTTGCTTCCCGGCAAGCTACTCCTCGTTGTGGCGATACACTTGCTTGGTGAGTTGCCCGCTCAATTGGCTCGGTGCCAAAGACCCCAATGGGGAGCCGCAATCTCCACACAAGACAAGGATCCACAAGCCACGAGCAATCCACTAGAGTATCCTTTCGCGAACTCCCGCGGGGAAGGATCAAGAACCCCTCACAAGAACCCGGTGTGGCCTCGAACAATCACCAAGTCGAGCTCAACCACCACCCGCTGCTCCAAACCGTCTACGGTGACGGGAATCACTGAAGAGTAACAAGAATCTGCAGCTCACTCGATGAACAAGTGAATCAAAGAGATGAGTGGGGGAGTGTCTCTCCTGCTCAAAGTATGCTCAAGTGTGTAGAAGTGGTGAAGCGAGCCTCCCCAAGCCGGCCAACGGTCTATTTATAGACCCCTCCACGAAAGTAGCCGTTGCCCCTTCGGGCTGGAGCTCCAGAACGCGCCGGACGCGTCCGCCGCTGCCCGTCGGACGCGTCCGGCGCTCTTCAGCGCGCCACGTCACCCGACCGTTGGAACTTCTCCATTCGAATCCACCGAGCGCCGGACGATCAACAGTGATTCGCCAGCGTCCGGCGACCGCGTCTGGCGAGCGTCCGGCGTGCCCTCACGCGCGAGAGACGGCTCGGCCAGAAAGTTTCTGGTCGGCGTCCGGCCGCCGTCGGACGCGTCCGCCGCCGCGTCCGGCGCTCTCTGCGCCCTGCCAGCCAACTTGTGCCGATCCAGCACGCGCCGGACGCGTCCGGCCCGCCAGGCCCTGCGTCCGGCGCCCGCGTCTGGCGCCCTGTGGCTTGTCACCTTCTCGTTTGATCTTCGATGTCACGCCGTCGTCGATCCAATCTCCAAACCACTTGTCCAAGGTGCTAACCCCACAGAGTAGATCACTTCTCAAGCACCGGAGTTAGCGTATCTTCTCAAGATCATGTCGACAAGTGTTAGCTCTCTAGTTAGTCTCTCATGCATCATGCAAAGTCACAACTAGAGGCACTTAGGACCGCGAATGAACCGAGGAAACCCCTCTTGATAGTCAGTTATCAATCCTAAATGTGGTCACACTCGCTAAGTGTCTCGACCACTAAACCGAAAAGCCCTATCAAGTATACCTTCGCCTTGATCTCCACGGGCGTTTCCTATTCATCACCGGAGCTTGATCACTTCACATGTCCACCATGTTCGTCACCGTGATCACCATGCTCCATCATCTATCGTCACGTTGCTATGTGTCTAACCACACTTAGAGCAAAGCATTAGCAACGTTGAGTGTCATTAATTACCAAAACCAAACCGGAGCTTTCAAACGCACTCTACTTTTGTACTCCCATGGGAAGAAGAGCTCTCAAGTATGATTTGGAACGGCATGAATTGTGTGTGTTTGGACTACCACCATCCTTTGGGCAGTATTCTGCAGTGCTGAGAACCACAGAGGAAGGTCGCCTGGGTTTCGCTTCCGTACATCAATACAAACTCTACATGTGGTCAAGGAAAGATGTTTTAGATACTGTATGGACACAGGACAGAGTTGTTGAGCTTGAAGTGCCACTCCGTCGCAGTGCCATCTTAACCTCACCTGATCTGGTTGGTTTTGCGGATGGGACCGGTGTTATCTTCTTAAGGGCAGATGATGTGATCTTCACAGTTGATCTCAAGAACGGTAATGTGAAGCAAGTTTGCAAGGGCAGAGGACCATATGCCATTGTTCCTTACCTTAGCTTCTACACACCAGGTACATCTTTCCCAGGTTCTGTAGGTTTTCCAGTGATTTTCAGAAAGAGTATCTAGTTGCTACCATGAAATCTAGGCTTAGGGATGATTTAATTTATGGAATGTCACAAAATCTGATTTCACTGAGTTCACCCTTCCGAAACCTTTGGTTACAGACAATTTTAGAATCTGGTTAGATACCCATCAGAAATTATTCATCTATTACATATATGTCATGTTCGATGGTCGGTTCCTGAAAACTTTGCCTCAGCCAGGACTTTTTATAGCTTTAATGAGCTTCTACACTTCAAATGTGGTGTGCCTATCTTTATTTGTACTCACCCATTAGCTCTGATCCATCAATATGACTTGATATTAGAAGTAAAAGAACAGACATATTTATCTTTCTGTTCTGTTTGTGTAGTTTTGAGAAGCAAGTGTTCATAACAAAAAGGCACATTTCATCATTCTTTAGTCAACTAATTTTATTCTCAAAAATTGTGAATTTTCTACAGTTTTGGGAGCAACTTGAAGAGGTGAGGGACCAAGTGCTGGTGACCTGGTGTCTCCAGTCCATGAAACACTCAAGGTGCTTATGTGAGGAATTCTTTATCAAGGGTGTGCAGTACTAGTGGTGAATCACATGATACCTATGGTGGTACTGGTACAACATTGCTAGCATTAATGAGAATGGTGCTAATAGAATATAGGTTTTCTAGTGTTTCTTTAAGCTGAATTTCTCTTAGACCTATAAGGTTTTGTTGCTTCCAAGGTTTATCGGGCTTATATGTAAGCTGTTAACTCTGCATTGTCCTACTTTTCATTGACTATATGTGGCTGTTTGTAATGGAACCTGAAATCAGCATGTCATTCCTTTTAATAGTATCTGTGCCAAGAAAAATGATTGTTATGAAATGATTCCTTTGATACTATGTGGACTAAGTGCTTTGTCTTCAGTTCTCATCTTGTTTACAGCCAGAGTATGATGTTTGTCCATCTACATGGTGTACTCATGACTAAGTTCAAGTTATCACAGAACCGAGCACACAAATCCATTATCATTTGTTTAGTTTGACTTTTCCTGACACTTAATTGTTATTCAGTATTGTTTGTGCTTAAGTCCTGTCTGAATGTATTATGTTTGTAGCTGGAGTTGATGGTGAATTGTGCCTTGCTTGTTGAATAGCGAATATGATTACAAAGCTTGAAAAATGTTCAGAAACAAGGACAATCTGTTTTGTGTTATTCTGAATGGTTGGCAGGGCTTCTCTCCTCTTGGGAAAAGTGGTTGTTTTCTGACCTGAAGATGCACGCGTTTCCTTTTTGAAAAATGACCCTGCCGTTCTGTCTCAGTGAAGGAGCGTTGGGGATACTGTTTAAGTTTCAGTAAACAGGTATGCGTGCCTGACAAATAGAGCTCGTCTTGGATAACCGGTGGCGTTAGTTGACGATATTCAACTTATTTGTCTGAATCGAAGTGGTGAATACTTGATGAACTATTTGGTATTTGAATGACGCGTACGTAATAACAAGATGGTAACAGGAACACTGAACTTGGAACCTTGACTGTTACAGCTTAAAGATTGCAATGTATTGAAAATTATTATTATATAAGAACATATATGTATTGGCTGTTCAACTGATTTGATATTTGTGCTGTGAGCTGCTGAGTATTTTGAGATTGGATACTGCAAGAGTGCTCGCTTAATGAAAAAGGGATTTTTCACCAAAATTTCAACACTTTAAAATCAAGGGATTTTCTGGCATACAAAATGCAATTTGATTTGCCAAGGAGAATAATAGCCTGGTTGGATTAGGCCTTGGGCCAAAGCGCGTTAACCGTGCCTGGTGGGCCCACCTGGTCCGCCACATGCTTTTCCTTAGCTTAGCTTATTTTTCACGAATACTTAGCTTAGCTTATTTATAAATTTGAAAAATAACAACAGCATAATAAAGAGCTTAATTTCCATCTCATGCAAACATTTTTTAGATTTTTTATTTTAAAATTTACCTCTTTTTGTAGTTGAAATGTAAGAGTCACGCCATCAAACATTATCATGGCTTTTTGATGTGTATACAAAATATTTATTTTTTTATCGCAAAAAAAAGTTATTTATTTTTCTAAATTCAAAGAGTGTCCCGTATCTGATATGTATCAAGAAAATTAATCGCTAATACAAATGGTATATAATTTAACACTAAACTTTTTAAAATAAGTAATAAAATACACTAAAGGTGATTTTAGCCTAGTGCCCTCGTATATGATATATTTCAAGAAAAATAAGCGCCAGTACAAAAGATATATAATTTAACCAAAAAATTAACTAAATTTAAATAAATAATGAAATACACAAAAAGTGATTGTGTCATCTTTATTTTTTCCAACGTTGGTGAATAAGACATAAAGAGTGGCATAACAAAGAAGACGAACGCTAACGTTGGTGACTGGTGAGGAAGGCATATAGCGGTGACGTTTATTTAGCAAAAAGGAAGAAAGAAAAGAAAAAAAGGTTTGACCTGTCCAGTAGTGTCCACCGGCCAGAATGGGTTGGGCCTTTGGGCCGTCGTAGGTAAATCACAATGGGGGCCGCTGTTCTTCAGTTCAGTTCAGGCCACCGACCAAACCCTCCCGAGCTCGTGCCACCCATCCAGCGATGGCGCCACCGCCGCCGGCCCTGCCGGAGGAGCTCATCGAGGCGATCCTCTTCCGCCTTCCGCCCGACGAGCCGGCGTGCCTTTTCCGCGCCTCGCTCGTCTGCAAGCCATGGTGCCGCCTCATCTCCGGCCACAGCTTCCGCCGTAGGTATCGCAAGTTCCACCGCTCGCCCCCTCTGCTCGGATTCCTGTGTGGCATGCTCTGCAGCAAAGTCAAAACAGCCCGATTCGTGCCTACGTCTCCCTTTTGCTCGCCTCTAGCTGACCTTCGCCAGTGCTACGCAATCGATGCCCACCACGGGCTTGTGCTCCTGCGATGCCTTGGGAAAGCCTCGTCGGAGAATGTCTTCGTGGTCTGGGACCCCATCTCGGACGAGCGGAGGGAACTGCCCATGCCAACTCCATTATCGCACATGTGCTGCAGGAACTGGAACGCGGCGGTTGTCTATGCCGCCGCCGACGGCCCCTGTGATTACCTTGATTGCCGTCGTGGACCCTTCGCCATCATCTTTGTGGACACCCACTCCCAACGTAATTTGTCAATCACTACCTACTCGTCTGACACTGGCACTTGGAGTGGCAGAACCTTCCTTCATCAACCCCTTCCCTCTATCATTATTAGTTTCAAGCCTTGTGCGCATGTGGGCAACACGCTCTACTTTCTATTAGAAGAGATGCCAAGCACAGCCCTCAAGTATGATTTATGTTTGCGTGAGATGTCTGCAATTCAACTACCACCTACATCCAACAATTGGCGGCTTCATGTGCTCACAAGCACAGAGGACGGTGATTTGGGATGCGTCACCATACATGAATTCAAGATCTACATGTGGTCGAGGAAGGATGGCCCTCGAGCAGATGGCCCTCGAGCAGATGCTGAATGGACACAAAACAGAGTTATTGACATTGGAATGCTGCTCCAGAGTAATGCCATCTTGGCATCACCTCGTGTGGTTGGCTTCGCGAATGATATCGGTGTTGTTTTCTTGATGGCAAAAGTTGGTGAGATCTTCACTTTTGATCTAAAGACCAAAAACCTGAAGAAGGTATCCGAGGGCAAAATCATGTACAACATCTTGCCTTACATGAGCTTCTACACTCCAGGTACAGCTTTCTGCTCTTCTTATTTTTGTTTTGTACTATTCAGAATGATATATAAAATTTATGTTACAAGAGCTTCTATCTAGTTACTAATATAAAATCATGATGCTAGGCTTGAAAATTAAAAAAAAAAAGTAAGTGGAATAACCCAATCTGGTATCAAATTGGGTTAATATTATTACCTAAATCGTTTGAGTATGGATCATCTTTGAAACTTTTAAATATGGCTTGGAATTTATTCATCTGTTTGCCTTGTTATTTTACTCAGATGGTAGGTTCTTGACTACTTGGCCTTGGCCACGACGTTACTTTGATGAGCATGAGCTTCTAAATTCCAGATGTGTTGTGCCTCTTTTTAAATCCTGGTCATCTATTCATTAGCTCTGATGTGTCATTGTGGCTGGATAAAATAGAAATAGATGGCGATATTGATATTAAAATGACAGACATATTTGTCTTGAACTTAAGTCTTTTCATCTCTAAATGAGTTTGTGCCAGTGATGCTTCTGTTAACTGCTGTTGTGAATTCTGTATTTTCATTTGTAGGATTCAAGTGTTCATCAAAGCCCAATTTGATTCTTTAATAAGCTGATGTTATTCTCAAAAATATTAAATCTCTGCAGAGTTGGGAGCAGCTCATAGGGGTGAGGGAGAAGCTCAAGTGCATGCAAATGACGCCTCGTCAGCGCACCCAAGGACAGCAAGGATGGCACTAAAATGACAGGCATATTTGTCTTCCCTGTTCCTGTGAATTTTTGTTTGTTTATTTGTGAGAAGCAAGTGTTCATTAAAGGAACATTTCATTCGTTAGTCAGCTAATGTTATTCTCGAAAATCATAAATTTCTGCAGCTTTGGGAGTAACTCGTAGTGGTGATGTACCAAGTGCTGGTGGGTCCATTCCATGAAAAACTCAAGGTGCTTATGTGAGGGCTTCTTTATCAAGGGAAAATTGGGTAGTAGTAATGGTAAATCACATGATACCTATGGTGGTACTGGTAAAACATTGCTAGCATTAGTGAGATTGGTGCTAGTAGACTCCTTGTTTTCTGTGTTTTCCTTTAAGGCAGAATTTCTCTTCAACCTATTAGGTTAATCGTTGCTTCCAAGCTTTATCAGGCTTGTATAGAAGTTGTTAACACTGCATTACCCTACTTTTCACTCACTATATGTGGTCAGTTGCAATGGAAGCCTGAAATCAGCATATCATTCCTATTCGTTACTTTTAATGGTATCTGGGCCCAAGAAATGATCGTTGTGAAATCTAAGCATTGCAATCTCTATGCTCAATGTTATTCTTGCATAAATTTATTGTGGATCAACATATTGAATTTTAATTGGTTGGATAAGATGATAGTTGTATATTCATTGTTGTCAAATCTACTTTTGTGGCCAGCCCGGTAAACATGGCAGCTTATATATTGTGAACCTAGAGAAACCATAACATTAGTCAATAGGGACACAGGACTGTTGCCACCATATGCCCATACAGCTTGTCCACAGGTAGACCTTAACAGGGGAAATATATCTGACATCATCAAGGAATAACAGAAAATTAGGTTTGACCTCAGTTCTCATCTTGTTTACAGCTGGACTAAGATGTTTGTCTATCTAGATGTTATACTCATTGGCGAAGCTCAAGTTATCACAGCACCGAGCACAAATCCCCATTCCCCTTTGTAGTTTGCCTTTTTCCAGACGCTTCATCGTACATCAGTATTGTTTGTGCTTTACTGTATCACGCTTGCAACTGGAGTTGATTGTGAATCGTGACTCGTCTTGTTTGTTGAATAGCGAATATGGTTACAAAGCTTGAAGAATGTTCAGAAAAAAAGGACAATCTTCAGAACCCCGTTTATTGCCTGAATGGTTGGCAGGGCTTCTCTTCTCTTGGGAAAGTGGTTGTTATTCTGAGCTGAAGATGCACGCATTTCGTTCTATTTCAGTGAACGAGCATTGGGGGTACTGTTTGCTGAGCTCTTGTCTTGGAATAGAAATTAAGAAAGTCGATGGTGTGTTAGTTGACGATATTCAACGTACTTGTCTGAATCAATATAATTTGGTGAATATTTGACATGGTAACAGGAACACTGAATTTGGAACCTTAACTGTTACAGTTCGACGATTGTAAGGTATCGACAATTATAAAAACATACGTATATGTATTGGGCTATTGGCTGTTCAACTGATGGATATTTTTACTATGAGGTGCTGAGTATTTTGAGATTGAAAACAGTAAGAGTAGCCGCTAATGAAATGGACTTGTTCACCAAAATTTCTAGGATTTTTTCGCTTAAAAATCAAGGTACTTTTTTTGCATAGAAAATGCAATCAGATACGCCCGGAATCACGAAAGCAGGTATTGACATGGGCCTTGGGCTGGTAGAGAATCATCAGATGGTCCATTCGGGTCTACCACGGCATTAACAGCTCCTGGTAGGGCCCGCAGGTAAATCAGACTGCGACCCCTGTTCTTCAGCCGAGTTCAGCCCCAACCGACCAAACCCTCTCTCGCGCCGCCATCCAGGGATGGCGCCGCCGCCGCCGGCTCTGCCGGAGGACCTCATCCAGGCGATCCTCCTCCACTTCCCGCCCGACGAACCGGCGTGCCTCTTCCGCGCCTCCCTCGTCTGCAAGCCATGGTGCCGCCTCATCTCTGGCCCGAGCTTCCGCCGCAGGTACCGCGAGTTCCACCGCCGCCCTCGCTGGGATTCCTATGCAACGTCATGGGCTACCTAGAAACAGCCCGATTCGTGCCCACGTCCGCCTTTTGCTCGCTAGCCGACTACCCGAAGTACCGCGCAATCGACATCCACCACGGCCGTGTGCTCTTGCGACGACGCCTAGGGAAAACCTTGTCGGAGTATGTCCTCGTGGTTTGGGACCCTGTCTCAGACGAGCGGAGAGAACTGCACGTCCCCACTCGGTTGTTGCAGAGCTGCCGCCGGGACTGGAACGCGGCGGTTCTCTGCGCCGCTGACGGCCCCTGCGACCACCTTGATTGCCATCGCGGACCCTTCGCCGTCGTCTTTGTGGACACCCACTCCCTCTGTAATCTATCCATCTCTACCTACTCATCTGATACAGGCACCTGGAGTGACAGAATCTTCCCTCGTCAACCCCTTCCCTCTATCGTTATGAATCTGCGTCCCTGTAGTCATGTGGGCAATGCACTCTACTTTAGGATAGTGACGCTAGGAACAGACACAACTACGACTCTCAAGTATGATTTATTTCTGCGTGAGATGTCTGCAATTCAACTACCACCTAGATCCGACCATTTGTACCCATATGTGTATGTGCTCACAAGCACAGAGGATGGTGATCTAGGATGCATCACTGCATATGAATTCAAGCTCTACATGTGGTCGAGGAAAGATAGCCCTCAAGTAGATGCTGGATGGACTCAATACAGAGTTATTGACCTTGAAATGCTGCTCCAAAGTAATGCCATCTTGACCTCACCTCATGTGGTTGGCTTCGCGAATGGTATAAATGTTTTTGTCTTGAGAGCAAAGGATGTGATCTTCACGGTTGATCTAAAGACTAAAAACCTGAAGAAGGTGTCCAAGGGCAACTTGTACAACATATTGCTTTATACGAGCTTCTATACTCCAGGTACAGCTCCCCACAGTTTATTTTTACTATTCAGGATTAGTAATAATATTCTAGTTACTTATTATGAAATCTTGATGGTAAAACTGGTTAAATATGCCTTGGAATTTATAAACCTGTCACCCATATGTGTTGTGCCTATCATCGATGATCCGGTTCTTGAAGTCATTAGCTCTGATCTTTCAATGTGACTTAAAAAAGTAGAAATAGATGGAAATATTGGTACTAAAAATGACTGGATTCATTCTAATTTTTCTGTTAACTCTTATTGCTGTGAATTTCTGTTGTTTGATTCGTGAGAAGCTAGTGTTCATTAAAGACAAAATTAATTTTTGTAGTCATCTGATATTCGTCTCAAAGATTGTAAATTTTTGCAGCCCTGGAGCAGCTTGTAGGGGTGATGGACTAAGTGCAGTTGGCTCAATTGCATGAAAGCTCAATGTGCTCATGTCAAGGCTACTTGATCAAGGGGAAATCAGGTAGTTATATTGGTAAATCCCACGATATCGATGGTGGGATAGCATTCTTAGCATTAGCGAGATTGATGCTAGCCTCCAGGGTTTCTGTGTTTTTAAGCTGTAATTTCTCTTAAAAACTTTTAGGTTGATTGTTAGTTCCAAGTTTTATCGGCATGTTTGTAAGCTGGACTAACACTACCGGATCGAGAGGGTCCGCCGATGGCTTGAAGCCATCGGCGAGCCTGTGATGTCATCGGCGAAAGGTTGCCGATGGCAAAGTGGCGTTGCCATCGGCAACCTCCCATCGGCAAAAACGCCATCGGCAAAATGGCAAAAGTATATGCCATCGGCAAAAGAGTTGCCGATGGCCGCGGCCCCCATCGGCAAAACCTCCACGTCAGCCGCCCCGCCGTCAGGCTGACGGTGGGTTTGCCGATGGCTGACGACACGTGGCCATCGGCAAAAGGCGCTGTTTGCCGATGGCCACGGCCGTCGGCAGCCTTTTTTATTTGTTTTGAAAAAGAATTGCCGGACTTTTTTTTGTCGATGGCCTCGGCCATCGGCAAACATTGGCCTCGGCCATCGGCAAACCTGGGGTTCGCTGGGCCAAATTCCCCAGGTTTGCCGATGGCTGGCCATCGGCAAACCTGGGGAAAATTTTTTTCCATTTTTTCTGTTTTCTTCCATTTCCAGCACATTTAATCACAAGCATAATAACACAAGCAACATATACAACATTCATCACATATATTCGCAATAATACACCATTTCAACCATAATATAGCATCAAATCCATATAACATGTCCGAAATCATCCATACAAGTCGAAATAGCTCCATACAAGTCCCAATTCATGCATACAAGTCCAAATGCATCCATACATGGCCAACATCGGCAAAACATGTCCGACGTGGCACAACAAGGTCCAAAAGCAGGAATAGAAGGTACCTAGCTCGTGGCGCCGTCACCTTGGGTCCCCGAGCCCCCAAAGATCCTCCCACGCAGCCAACTCCCCGTGGCTGCGCGCCGCGCCGCCGCCGCCACGAGCACGCTGGCCGAGCCGCATACCGCTGCCGCCGCGGCGGCTGCGTCGGTGGAGGACCCCAGGCGAACGGCTGCATGAGGAGGCTCTGGAAAGGACCCCAGCCGTGCTGTGGAGAAGGACCCTGTGGTGAAGCACCCGCTGGAGGGCTAGCACCTAGAGTTGGGTTCGAATCCGCCGACTGTGTCTGCACAAAGATCAAGTGATGGAATTAGTACCTGCAGACTGGCATCACAAGCTAAAGCACTAGGCAATGTTGGGACTCACCGGACGAGGTGCAAGAAAAGGCATTGGAGGTACTGGTGGTGGAGCGAAGACAGCGGCTGGAGGCTCACTCATTCCCATGGCACGCATGTGCTGGGACATATGCGACCACGCCTGCTGGTAGTGCTGCGACACTGCGGCCGCGTGCTCCTGATAGGCAAGCGCCATCTGCTTCTGGTTGGCTAACACCTCCTGGACCGTGGACTGCAATATTACACCAGCATGGTTGATTGTATTTGAAAGCAAGGTACATTATTTGTGAAACGGTCGAACGACGAATGAAACTCCACTTACCTGAAGACCCGCGATCACCTATGCACTGCTCGGCTGCCGAGGCGCTATGGGGACCGCGCGCGCCCTTCGCCGGTCTTCTTTGCGGATCTCGGTCGGGCCGTCGGGACAGGACGGCTCAATGGCGCTCGTGGGCCATATAGAACCGGCCGTGCTGCTTCCCTCCTCCCAACCTCATCAAGAGCTCAGGGTCTATGGGCTCGGAGGTGACATCGTAGGTGTCGCCATGGGCCTCTCGAGCTGCGGCGGCGTACTTGGTGAGCTTCTCGTACACGACCGGGCTGGTGTACTTCTCCGGCCCGTCCGAAGAGCTGTACGTAGTGGAGGCCGATTTTGCTGGGCCATTGTGAGCAAGGGCCCACCCCATGTACTCGTTGATGGGCTGCCCGGGGTGGTGCTCCCTCTGCGAGGAAAACAGAAAACATGGTTACAACTTGCTATATAAGAAATCCAGCGCTATAAGAAATGGTTGAACACAAGCATACCTATGTTTCCATGAACTCATTGAGGTTCTGGCTCCCCTGGTGGTGTGAGACCCCGGACCTCACCATCTCTTCCAAGCGCTTCACCCGACGTGCTCTGTGCTCCACGTACGCCTCCGGCGTTTGCCACTCTCTGACAATCTCACGCCAGCAGTCGGCGTACTTGCTGCACCAGCCCGGAGGTGTCTGCATGACATTCAAGTATTAGATCTCCCAGATAATGAGTTGAATGTGTCATATAAAGAATCACAACGGATGTTTTCCTACTTATTTACTCGCATGTACTTGCTCCTCGGTGAGGTCGGTCTCCGGTTCACATATCGCTCCCGGCTCCGGGTCTTATCCACCTTCATCCCCCGGGTTGGCGTAGTAGGAGATGACAGCCGGGTGTGCGCCTCATAGAACATGTCCTTGATCCGCAACTCGCACACCTTGTCCCGATGCCGATCCGCCCGGCACGGGGTCCCGCCCTCCGCCAACCTATAGTACAACTGCACACAGGCATCAAACATCATTCCATTGTTTTAGAAAAGTCCAACAAATGCGTAGTATTGAGATATGTGTTGCGATTGAAAGACTCACCCAGAACTGCTTCTTGATCTTGTTAGCGAGGACTTCCCCATGTGCGTCCCTGACGTGGTAGTAGTATGGCCATTTGTCGGGCACGATCGTCCTCCCCTCGATGGTGACCAAGCCAGGGAAGTTTGCCTTAATCACTCGCCCCTGGATGCTAGTGACATGGGGTGAACTCTTCTTGGCCGTCACCTTTGCCCAGCCACTGCACATAAACAATAATTGTTAGTATACAGTTTTAATTCGAAAATGAAATAAGAACAAGTACAGAAATCAACAATGGATACTTACGTCCCAGAGATCACGATCTGCATTTTTATTTTGTTTTCAATGTTAGGAGGCAGTCTTGTTGCTATTTTCACCTCTTGTTTTAGTATTTCTTTTATTCTTACTTTTTTGTTTCATTTTCTGTTTTCTTTTTGTTTCAGGCGAAGGGACGGCGATGTTGCGGGCGAAATCAGTTCATGTTTCAGTAGAATTTTATGTTTCATTTTTGTGTTTTTTTCCTAGGCGAGTGTTCTGCCGGGATCGGCCATGGAAGGAGAGCAAGGGCTGTGCGGGGCGCGGCGGGGGCAGATGTGGGCGGGCTCGTGCAATGGGGACGGGACGGACGAGGCAGACGGGGAGAGGTGTGCGGGGGTCGCGACATGCTCGTGGGTTTCTTTTTTTACCTCGGGTGGGCGAGGCTATGGGCGTCCTATGCATATATAGGACGTCCTAGCGGCAGCGCGACCCTTTCTTTTTTGTACCTCGGGTGGGCCAGGCTGTGGGCGTCCTATGCATAGGACGTCCTAGCGGCAGCGCGACCCAAAAATTATTTCCCCCGTAAATGGGCCGGCGCGACCCTTTCAGCCCACTGGCCAAAGCGGCCCGCGGATGGCGCGTGCTGTCGCCCGCCTGGGCCAACGCGGCCCGGATAATCTCAGCCGTTGATTCGCATCCGACGGCCTAGCGCTGATTTCGTCGAAACAAAACCCTGTCGACCGCCTCCCCCAAACCCTAATCACCATTTCCTTTCTCCCCTTCTCACTCTTCAGCGCGACGACGCCAGAGGTAGAGCAGCAGCAGTAGAGAGGAGGATTGCGAGAAGTGGGAGGGCTTGTGGTGCCGGAGCGGGACCCCTCGCCGGCGCGCGCGCTCGCCTGAGGCAGAGCGCGCCGCCGTCGAGCGGTCGTGCAGTTGCGCCCTGATCTTCACCCGGGAACTAGGGCATCCCAGCGAGCGCTGGCTCGACCGAGGTGCATCTTCCCGCCGGCGGCGGTCTGCTGTCAAACCTGCGCGATGACAATTTATCTGAGTCCAGCGCGTCGGTCATGGCAGATGGCCGGCAGTCCTAAGCCGGTGAGGGATGAACTAAGCCGGTGGGGAACTAAGGTAAGAAATTCCTCCCCCGATCCGGATCTGACAGTCTTTCTTCTCCTCACCCGATCCGGATCTGATGTCTAATTTAGGGTTAGGGATTCTGAACCCCTCCCCCAATCTGATTGACTGAGTTGGATTTCTACCCGATCTAAATCCACTGAGTAGTTAGGCGGCTGATACCATTGTTAGTTCTTAGGGATCACTAGCAGTAGATTAGACGGGTAATACTTTATCATGGAATGAAAGTTGATCATAGAATATTACATTTAAGAAGAACTCTAAGAGAGAGAGAGAGAGAGAGAGAGTGAGGAAGGGACACATACCGTGGTTGGAGCTCAGGTTCGCTGGTTCATCGATGAAGGCTGGACACGATCTAGTGATGGTGAAGTCGTCGCGAGCTCGGTGTAGTGATGTTGACGGTGGGTCTTCCCGTCACTGGCAGTGGTGATGAACCTCGTAACTGGAGCCAGTGGCCCCCACCTCCTCTTTATAGGCACTGTGTGATGGGGGCCCACCAGCCAAGCATTGGGCTGGACGCCCCCGATCTGGGCGTGGATCAGTGTCCGGCCCAGTTGTTGGACTGGGTTGGTGGAGATCAACCTAACACCTTCATCATCAGTCGAAGACCTATAGCCGGACCTCAGCAGCTCAAGCTCTATAACCTCTGATCTTGAATGGGCATACCCAGCCGTTTCCTAACCTCTGGGGACCGAGACCTAGTTTGAGGCCCCTCATCTGGCTGCCACCACCGCACATCGAAGGGCAGCAGCGTCGGTGATGGCTAGAGAGGTGGCAAGGAGGAGGGAGCTATTGGCGCCGGCGGTAGCCTTCCGAGTCGCCCCATGTTTATAAACTGAATGAATTAACTCAATCAGTTGTAATTACATATTTAACCGATATTATAAATTGAATAAATTAACTCAATCGTCGACGGTGGCTCAGCACCATGTTGCTAGTGCCGGAGGGGACTCGCCGTGGGTTCGACTCTCTGGTCTTGCTGGTGTCTTTGTGCGTTTGGAAGGAGCGCAACCGAAGAACCTTTGATGGGATCAGCGAGTCAACTACGATCGTTCTCTGTCGCATCAAGGAGGAAGGTGAAGAGTGGGTAGCGGCAGGCTTCAAGAGGTTGGCCCCGCTACTAGCGGTGTTAGTGCCGTAGTGCTCTACGCCTCTCTGTCGCAAAACGAATTACTTAATTAGTACAACAACCCAGCGCCACCGTCTGAGCCGGTGCCCTCTGTAATGTGTTTGGTTGGCGCGAGCAATGGCACCTCGCCTAAGCTCGCTCCCAACCGTGTAACAAACTCCTTTTTCCCTTAAAGCAATTCGTGCATAAGCGTGTTTTCAAAAAAAAAATTATTTAATGGGCCATACAACATCCTTTGCTTTGTTCAAGCCTGTAAAAGTGTAGAGACACGGTCCAATTTTTGTATTTCAATGTTTTATTATCAAAAATCAGGACAGGTGACATGGCCGTACGAGTTCGACTCAAACTTGCTCACTTCGTTTCAGAAAGTTTTTACTTCTCCTGCATATTCATGGGCCTATATTTACCAGCATGTTATCGATGTGGACCACCTAGCAGAGAAGCAGATCCGTGCGCACGTTGTACGTGTGTCACGAGGCACCAACGCCGATCCGCAGCATGCCGCCGCCGCCGCCGCCGTTGATGGACGAGCTCGTCGAAGAGATCCTGCTCCGTCTCCCGCCGGACAGCCCAGCGAGCCTCGTCCGCGCCGGCCTTGTCTGCAAAAGCTGGTGCCATCTCGTCTCCGACCCCGACTTCCAGCGCAGGTTCCGCGAGCACCACCGATCGCCCCCCATACTCGGCTTCCTCGACGACGACAGCGACGACGACGAGAACGGCTGCACCTGCTACTTGACCACCAGCTTCGTGCCCGAACCTGCCTCTGGCCTGCGCCGCGTCGAGCTCGAGCACCCTGCTGGACTACGTCCCCGGGAGTGCCGCCACGGCCGCGTCCTCCTCTACTCTAGCTGCTACGACGGCAACGACATGATCGTCGTCTGGGACCCCATCACGGGCGACCGGGTGCAGCTGCCCGACCTGCCACTGCCGCCGCCGCCGGTCTTTCTATCTTCCTACACGTGGTGGACAGCTGCGGTACTATGTGCCGCCGCCTCGGCCCCCAGCGACACATGTGACCACCACGACTGCCATGGAGGACCCTTCATCGTGGTCCTCGTGGTGCAGTGTTGGGATGTCAACCCCACGGCCTCCTCCTATGTCTACTCGTCGGAGTCCCATGTGTGGAGCGAGCCGACGTTCTCTCCGCACTCCGGTGACTCCGGTAACTGGTGGGTGTATTTTATGCATAGTTCCCAGCTGGTCGGGAACGCACTCTACTTCGTGCCTTGGCTGAGCAACGCCACATTTTCAATCGTGCAGTATGATCTTGGCACCAGAGAATTGAAGGTTATAAATCCACCCGAGGGGGCGCACATGGACGAGATCTTTGAGCTCATAGCTACCAAGGACGGTCGGCTAGGGTTCGTTAGTGTAGAGGACACCAAGCTGTCCCTGTGGTCGAGAGAAGATGATGGAGATGGGAGATGGGCACTATGCCAAGTCATTGACCTCAAGAAGTTGTTCCCATGGGCTGACATGCCTCGTCTATGTGGCTCTGCTGAAGATACTGGTGTCATATTCCTGAAAGTGCAAAAATCTCGGCTCGTCTCTATTGATCTATGGTCTGGACTGGTGACCGAAGTAGAGCATGAACCACCAACATACAGATACAGCAGCTTCGTTGTTCCCTACATGGCCTTCTTCACTCCAGGTACGGTAATAGTACAAGCTGATCGTATGAGTCTAACAAGTTGACTACCATGTTTGTTTGAACTTATCAACCATGGTACAATATTTTTCTTTCACAACAGATAGCATCAGCCAGCTTATCAACTACAGAAACCATTAGCCAAATTTGTGTGCATATTCTCTTTGTAATGAAAAAAAATGCCTAGATTATATTCTCCTAAGTTGGATATCCTTTTCTGGCAAAAATATGACTTTACTTTGGACCACTCTTGTAACTTGCTAGATATACAATGTTATTGCATATTATACTCTTTATTCAGAAATTGCACTTTTGTTAACGATGGATCGGTGATGGGGTTTTGACAATAGAATGTTTTGTATTTTCTGTAGTATTATCAAGACCTGCAGATGGTGGACCAAGAGCGAGTGCCTCAGCTCATTTGGCCATGAGTGCACGTTCAAAATAAAAAGGCCTGAATTCGCCCTGGGAAAAGCTTGAAGTTCTTTTTTGCAGTTCTTTTGTTCTTTCTACAGAGCATGTATCAAACCAACGAGAATTCATGGAGGATTTGAGAGACACCACAAGATATCTAGCACATGGATCGGTAACATGTATTTTAAGTCACTCACAGGTTCTGATTGAACTTGTTAGAAGTCTTTAGGTTGAATCAGTCTACCAATTAAATGACAGTATGTGGGCCTGTGGGGTCAATTCAAATATCCTGGTGTATCTTTTTCTCATGGTGTTTTTTACTTGGGTTGCACTTGAAGTTAACAAAAAAAAATGAGTAAAAAAAGTTAATAAAAATCCATTTAAAAGTAGTTGTGTGAATGAGTGATCATCTATTTATCTCAGCGTATCTCTGTATCACATCATAAACTCTTTATTATTTAACTACAAAGGTAGTCAACAAAGCAATAACAGAAAACCATATGTTCAGTCATTCAGAGCCGAAGCAGATTTCTAGGATCCAAAAAAAATGACATTAGAAGGATCCAGAATCTGCATGCACGCAAGTGGGCAGTCGACAGATAATAATATGTGAAAGGAGAATATTCAATTTGTTAGCACTGAACCACCGACCACTGTGATATGTGATTTGTGAAGTAAAACCATAGTGATAATGAAAATTGTATGTTTTCAGTTCTGCTGAGTCCACTCCAGCGGCGACATTGCATCCTTGCTCACAAGACTTCTGATGTTACGAGTAGTTGAATTTCTATTTTGTGCACTTGTTTGGGGCTATCAATGTGACATCTAGCAACTACTGAGGAAGAAGATATATACTACTTGCAACTTGAGTGTATTCTGACTTTCTGAGCCTGCTGAATGAGGCAATGAGAGCAGGAACCCCAAACTAGTAGGCCTTGGGCCGAATTAGTAGGCCTTCTCCCAGCCACCATCGATGGAAACCCTCGAGCTGCCACCAGCCCACACCATCATGGCGCTACCGCCGCCCTCATCTCCGCCGTTCCAAACGCCCTTGCTGCCGTCCTCACCGGCGGCCCTGCCTGAGGAGCTCATCGAGGAGATCCTCGTCCGCCTCCCGCCCGGCGAGCCGGCGAGCCTCTTCGGTGCCGCCCTCGTCTGCAAGCCATGGTGCCGCCTTATCTCCAGCCCCGGCTTCCGACGCCGCATCCACGACTTCCACCGCACCCCGCCGATGTTAGGGATGTTCTACAACACCGTCTATGAAAGCGCCCGCTTCATGCCCACAGCCGCCTTCTGCCCGTCGGGTGGCTACCGCTTAGGCTGGGACGCGCTGGACGCTCGCCATGGTCGTGTGCTCGTCCGATGGTCATATGTCACGGAGGATGAGGATGAGGATGAGGATGTGGAGGATGCCCCCTGGTATGTCCTGGAGGATGAGGAAGATGACCCCACGCTCTTAGTCTGGGACCCTATCACCGGCGAGAAGCGGTGGCTGCCCTTTCCGCCATGGCTACCAACCAACTGGGCTGCTGCAGTTCTCTGCGCTAGCACAGGTGTCTGCCACCACTTTGATTGCCACCGTGGACCCTTCCTTGTGGTTCTTGTGGGCTTTGATCCATATGAAGCCTTCATCTGCACTTACTCATCCGATGTTGACGAATGGAGTGAGCCAATCAGCACTTGGCACCTTGATGACCGCTTGGTTCCATCAGGGGAGTGCACCGTGCTTGTGGGGAATGCGCTCTATTTTGGGATTAAGTTCAGAAACATAACTCTCAAGTACAATTTGGAATCATTTGAAATGTCCTGGATTCAGCTTCCATACGAATGCTCCTATTGGCGGAGTCATGTTCTCACAACCACGGATGAAGGTGTGCTGGGACTCTCGTCACTGTATTTGACTCCAAACTCTCCATTTGGTTGAGGGAGGATGCTCATGAAGTTGATGCTGGATGGACAAGCATTAGAGTCATGGATATTAAGACGTTGCTCCCTCTTGATGGCATCCTTTCCCCACCTAATGTGGTTGGTTTCGCGGATGGTCCTGGTATCCTTTTCATGATGGTGGAAAGCGTTCTCTACACCCTTGATCTAAAGACCTATAAGGTGAAGTTATACCAGGACACTGGAATCGGGTGCCTTGTTCAGGGCACAAGAATCGGCCGTGTTGTTCCGTATATTAGCTTCTACACTCCAGGTACATGCATGTTTACTTAGCTTTTGAATTTACAGCATCCAGAACTAGCAAAGAATTGGTTACTGGCATGGCATGAGAGGCTCTTAGAATAATCAATTTGTGAATCTCCAGCGTTACAATATCCAGAACAATTTGTGAATTGGTTACTAACTCTAATCTTGTTCATCGATAGTCTTCATATATTAATGAATGGTGATATCGGTGGTAAACATAGGGACATAGTTATCTTATGGAGTTTAGGCAGTTGTGCTGTTAACTCATGGTGCTGTTATGTTGCTGTGAATAATAAAGTCTGTTGTTTGATTGTTGCAGAACTGGAAGGTGCTTGTACAGGTGAGGAGCCAAGTGCGGGTGCCTCAAGCGCATGAAAAAGTTTAGGTGCTCGTGAGCATTGGGGAACTAGGTAGTATAGTAGTGGTAAGTAGCAAGAGGTTTATGGCGACGATGACTTGAGCTATTCATTTTGACTGCTTCCTGATCGGGCCCATGGCTTTGTCCCACATAGCATTGGTCAACCTTTCTCTTTGTTGGCTTCACTTTCCTGGATGATTGGTCAGTTAATTATTAGTATGGTTCTCTTTCCCGTCTGAATGGAGCACAGTGGCAAGTGCGGGTCATGAAGGATGACCAAGGTCAGGCATCCGTTTGACTTGCTGAAGCCATTTTATGTCTTTTTCAAAAAAGAAAAAAAGAAACAATCTTTTGTGTTTGATTGGCAGTGTCTCGATCTTTCCTTTTGGCAATGAAGTTGGTGATGCAAGTCAACTTTACCCGTGTTCCAGTTCAGTTTTTAGTAAACTAGCATCTGGGTACTAGGGCTAACGGCTATGTATGGTTCAGTTGAGTTTGAGTAAGACAGTGCGTTGTCTGTATGCGTGTGTGGTGAATAAGTAGTTCCTGATTCTTGAAGAAGTATGCACAGAAATGTTTCTTTGGTTCTGTTTCTGTGTCGCCTGTGAAGGATGACGCTACAACTTGTCCTGATTCCTGAATTTGCCCTTGGAAAAGCTTGAAGGGTTTTTTTTTTTTTGCTTAATAGCTCAGAAGCAAAGGCTCGTGTGTTATGGCCAGGTCATTAGTCTCGGCCTACGGAGATCACTACAGGGTTCGGCTTCTTTGCCGGGTGCAAGCCGCACTCGGCAAAGCCTATTTTGCACTTGTTATAGAATTCATCAGCAAAGAATTCTTTGCCGAGTGCCACATGTCGGCCACTTGGCAAAGCCTTTGCCGAGTGCCATGTCAGCGCTCGGCAAAGGCTTTCTGGAAAAATTAAAAAAGACTGAGCCCGCCAAGCCCATCTAGAGGGCTCATCTGCGCTGGACGCCGCTGCACCCCTTGCCGGCGGCGCGCTGGTCGCCGTCCCTCGTCGACGGCGCGCGGGCCGCCGCCCCAGCCGCTCCTCGCCGAGATGGAGCCGGTGGCGCGCCGCTCCTCGCCCCCGCCTCTCCGCGCACCACCGGGGAGGAGCGCGCAGGCCGGTGGCGTGCGAGGGAGAGAGTGGGCCGCCGCACGCCCCGGCCCGCGCGCTCCTCCCCGGTGGTGCACGGGCCGCTGCCCACCGGTCCTCGCCGAGATGGGGAGGGAGGGGCCGACACGGTGGTGGAGTGAGGGGGAGGGGCGTCGGCCGGGGATGGGGAGGGGTGGTGGCGTGGAGTGGGAGAGTGGGAGGTTAGGGTTAGTTTGTGCTTATATAGTGGAGTGGCCGAGTGGGCTGCCGGCCCAGTTTGGTGGGCTATGGCCATTTTGCCGAGTGGGCCTTCGGGGCACTCGGCAAAGGGAGGAATTTCTTTTTTTTGTTTAATTTTTGAAGCTCAAATATAGTTTTTGCTTGACAAGATGAGATCAAATGAAAAAGTTGTAAACTACAAAGTTTCATAATTTTTTGAAATATACAAAATTTATTTTAGGTGTATTTTCATCCGAGGTTGTTTGAAAAAATTGAATTTTAAAATTCAAACGTAGTTTGAATGGCAACATGAACTCAAATGAAAAAGTTTCGAACTACGACATTCTATAACTTGTCAAGATATACAAAATTTATTTTAGTTGTTTGGTCATTTATTCATCAACATGGTGGTTGTTATGTTGTTCACAAATCTTGTATCTCTCTCTCGATGTTTCATAAACTTAGAGAGAGATATAGATTTTGTGAATAACTTTACTATCGATTTGTCAAATGAAGAGACGATCTGAATAAACTTTGTAGATCTTAAAAAATTATACAATGTTGTAGTACAAATTTTTTTTATTTAAGTTAATTTAGTGCCCTAAAAGTATTTTTAAAAATGTTCTTTGCCGATGCCAAGGGTAGGGCCATTAGGCACTCGGCAAAGACACGTACACTCGGCAAAGTGTGGATTTCCCGTAGTGGATAGGATTCTATTCTTACATATTTCGATGTTGAATTATCTTTTCATAATATACAAACATATAACTCTTATCAGTTGTGGAGATATGTTTTAGTGGTCATATTAAGAATAAATTATTTAATGGGCCCTACCATCTTGCTTTCTCAAGCCTTTAAAATGGTCCAGACGGCCCAATATGTATTTCAAGTTTGGACATCAAATCAGGCTACATGGTTGTTCGAGTTCGACTCGAATCTGCTCACTTTCTTTTAAATAAACTTTTTTACTTATCTTGCATCTTCAAGGGCCTATATTGGTTGCCGTATAATACCAGCCCTGTTATCCATCGAAGCGGAACCACCTAGCAGAAGCAGATTCGCGCGCACATAGGTACGCGAGGCGATCTGGCCGCATCATGCCGCCGCCACTGCCGCCATTGATGGACGAGCTCGTCGAGGAGATTCTGCTCCGTCTCCCGCCGGACTGCCCGGCAAGCCTCGTCCGTGCCGGCCTCGTCTGCAAGCGCTGGTGCCACCTCATCTCCGACCCCGGCTTCCAGTGCAGGTTCCGCAAGCACCACCGATCGCCCCCCATACTCGGCTTCCTCAACACTCACGTTGACAACGACAACGGCCTCACCTACATTACCAGCTTCGTGCCCAAACCCACCTCCGGTCTGGGCCGCGTCGACCACCATGGATTGCTTCCAAGGGAGTGCTGCCACGGCCGCGTCCTCCTCTACTATAACCACTGCTACGACGCCGCCATCATCGTTGTCTGGGACCCCATCACGGGTGAGCGGGTGCAGCTGCCCAGCCCACCGCCGCCGTCTCTATATGTAAACAAGTGGACCGCTGCGGTGCTCTGTGCTGCCGCCGCAGCCCCCCGTGGCTCATGTGACCATCTTGACTGCCATGGAGGACCGTTCATCGTGGTCCTCGTGGTGCATTGTATGCATGACGACCTTCCGATCTTCTCCTATGTCTACTCATCGGAGTCCGATGCGTGGAGCGAGCCGACGTTCTCCCCGCATCACGGTGGTGGCTGCATCGGTTGGCTGCATAGCTCCCTGCTCATCGGAAACACACTCTACTTTTTGCCTCATATGCGCACTAGTAAAATTTCAATCTTGCAGTATGGTCTAGGCACCAGGGAAATGACGGCTATAGATCCACCGAACGCGGTGCACATGTTGGAATCAATTGAGCTCATAGCAACCAAGGACAGTCGGCTAGGGTTCGCAAGTGTACAGAAGACCAAACAACTGTCACTGTGGTCGAGGGAAGTTGTTGGAGGTGGGCGGTGGACACTATGTCAAGTCATTGACCTCGACAAGCTGCACCCAGCCGTGGATGCCCTAAGCCTGAGATCTAGCACGCCTTACCTATTTGGCTCTGCTGAAGGTACCGGTGTCATATTCATGAGAGTGGGATGGTGGCGCATCGCTATTGATCTATGGTCCGGACTGCAGTTGACGGAAGTGTATAAATGGAAACCACTATCACAATTTGCTCAAGTTGTTCCCTATACGAGCTTCTTTACTCCAGGTACTAACTTATTTCACGAATTCTAAAAAGTGTATTTATGTAGTGTGTTCAAATTTCGAAATAGTTCCGATGGGAGGTGTGGTTGTGCACTCAACCACCAGATTTGAGTCCTCTCATAGGTCGAATTTGGATGCATATATTCTCTTCGTAATGAAAAAGCTGTCTAGATCCTCTCATGTTGTATATCCTTTTCTGTAGCAAAAAAAATGACTTTATTTGTTATGGACCATTCTTGAAACTTGCTCGATATACAATGTCACTATTACTTATTACTCTTCTTTTTTTACGGAAAATGCACTTTTATTAATGATGGATCGATGACAGGGTTTTGACAGTCAAATATCTTTGTATTTGTTTGTAGTATTATCAAGACCACCCTGTACAGGTGCTGGACCAAGAGAGAGTGCCTCGAGTGCTTGAGGGTTCTTCTTAGAAAGGAAAGTGACAAGATTGCTCATTTAAGCATGAAGTGCTACATGTTCGAAACAAAGGCCTGAATTAGTCCTAACAAAAGCTTGAAAATTGTAGTTTTCCTTCTCTATTTTTTTCTTTTCTACAGCATTAGGCTAGTCACAATGCGATGTTTCATCTCACGGTTTCCAAAAACATGAAATTGTAAATGAAATGGGTATCTCTCTCAATGCACCGTTTCATTACACGGTTTCACTTGCTATTTTTAGCTGCATGGGTCCACTCTCTCTTTTTTCCACGGTTTCACTTCTCTATTTTTAGCCTATGAAACAATTCATACGTCTCAATGGGAGTTTCAGAGTTTCACACAGTTTTCGAGTGGTTGAAAACAGCGCATGAATCTTTACCATCAATCAGCCCATCACCCAGAACCACATCCATCTGTTGGCATCGGTTCCTGTTAGAGGCAGCACCAATATAGGTGCTAAGGTGGTGTTAGAAGGAGAGAGAAGAGAGAATATGAGGTGCAATACATTAGAGGGGTGGTGCTAGCTTAGCAACTCTTTTTTTGATACTTAGCTTAGCAACTCTTGGCACCTGTTGCATATTCTAGCACCTAGTGCTAAAAGGAGAGACAGGAGAGAAAATTGATTGAGAAGAGATGCGAAGGGTGAAAAAATAATAATTTATTCTTTGTGGGTCCTGTTTAATTGGTGCTAAGAGAGTTTATACATTGGAGCAAAATAGAACAAGCAAGCACCACCTGACGTGCAAAGCTAAGCACCACCAGAGGTTGTTCTAAGGGGTGGAGGACCTGTAGGGCAAGGTAGAGTGCTCGCCATACCTTGACCCATGGATCCCTACCTAGAATCAGCTCCCTAATTGAACCCGGTAGCCATATGACTACCTCAACGAATCGTTACTTATTGGGCCATGTTCTCGTGGACTGCGAGTCTATCACTTTGGGATGACATGCTATAGCACAAAAACCTAGCAGAGATCCGTGCGCGGGTAGGTACGCGAGGCGCCAGAATTACCGCCGATCCAGCCGCCGCCGCCATTGATGGATGAGCTCATTGAACAGATTCTACTCTGTCGCCCGCCAGACATCCAGCCTCGTCCATGCCGACCATGTCTGCAAGCGTTGGTGCCATCTCATCTCCGACCCCCACTTCCGGCGCAGGTTCCACGAGCACCACCGATCTCCCACCATACTCGGATTCCTCAACACTCACATTGGCAACGATAGCTACAGTACCGCCATCTTCGTGCCCGAACCCACTTCCAGCATGCGGCGCGCCGACCACCCAAGACTACATCTGCTGGAGTGTCGTCTTGGCCACATCCTCCTCTGCTCGTACCACCACTGCGACACCATCGTCGTCGTCTGGGACCCCATCATAGGCGAGCAGGTGTATCTGCCCAGGCCGCCGCTGCTTCTTCTGCATTTGAACACGTGGACCATTGCAGTGCTCCGCGCCAAGACTGCTGCCACCCCCGGTGGCACATGCGACCACCTCGAGTGCCATGGAGGACCCTTCATCGTGGTCCTTCTGATCCAGGATATTGATGCCCCCCAAATCACCTCCTACGTCTACTCATCGGAGTCCGATGCGTGGAGCGAGTCGATCTCCACCCTGACCCGCACTTTGGTGGCAAGATGGGCGGCTGGGCACGTGGCTCCCTGCTTGTCTTGCAGTAGATTGGGAACACGCTCTATTTCATTCCTTGTATGCGCACGATTGTCTTGCAGTATGATGTTGACACTGGAGAAATTGCAGCCATACATCTACCCAAGGCGACCAAAATGGACACAATTGAGCTCATAGCAACCAAGGATGGCCGGCTAGGGTTTGCAAGTGTATCGGATACCACACTGTTTCTATGGTCGAGGGAACTTGTTGGAGGTGGGATGTGGGCACTACGCGAAGTCATTGACCTTGACAAGCTGTTCTCGGCAATTGATGGCGCCCAAGGGCTACCATAATGCCATGTCTAGTTGGCTCTGCTGAAGGCATTGGTGTCATATTCTTGAGAGTGCATGGACTGTTATAGAATTACGGCCCAGCTCGGGTGGAGAAGGAACGAGCAGAGCAAACCACATTCGGCCCAAAATTCACACAGAGCCCACAACATATCAGAACAGGCTGAAAAGGCCTAACTCAACCCAAAAGACTAGCCTTATAGGTGAGGATTGCCAAGCCTTATATGTTGGCAAGTCTCAACGTGGACTTCCGATGTGGGACTAAACCCAACAAACTCCCCCGATCACACATCGGACTCAGTAAGATTGGCAAGAACCTGAGTCGAACACGGAATTAGGCCCAGCCCGTCTGATCACACATTCGTGTGACCCTGCTGCAAGACGTACAAATGGGCTCCCCCGTAAACATGTGACCCAACGGGATTTCAACCTGGGCTCTGATACCAATTGTTATAGAATTACGGCCCAGCTCGGGTCAAAATCTACACAGAGCCCACAACATATCAGAACAGGCTGAAAAGGCCTATCTCAACCCAAAAGACTAGCCTTAAAGGAAGGGTTGCCAAGCCTTATATGTTGGGAACTCTCAACGTGGACTTCCGATGTGGGACTAAACCCAACATGGACGTCAGGCCTCTAGGGCCCAGGCCCTAGTCGTCGGCCTGCTAACACGACATACCTCATGTATTTTTTCCAGCCCAATATGAAGGGCCCAAGAGCACCCAGGCATTAGTCGTCGCTGCGTGGGTCTCGGTCTCCTTCCGTCCTTCTCCCTCTCACGCACGAGCGTGGCGCCGAACGGAAGCGGCGAGATCGCGACAAACCTTCTTCCTGCCTTCCCGTGCGTGCAGCGTGGGAGCATGGCTGGCCTAGCGGCATTCCTTCCAGCTGAGCAGAGCACCGCAAGTAGAGAGATCTCACACAGGTGGCCCTAATCTCACCTCTCACGTGATAGCTCATCCCTATCGTCGTTTGGCACTAGGCAGTTCTAGCAGGCAAGCGTCCGGCGGCAGGCGCTAGCAGCAAAGGTCAAAAAATCTCAGTACCGGCCCGGCCTGGCCCCTCTTCCCGGCTAGCCGGCTGCGTTGGCACTGGTTAGTTTTTGTGCTGAATTTATTTTCAGTTTGAATATTCCAATTAGATTGAGTTCAAATTAAAAATAAGGATAATGGATTTACAAAATCTCCACAATGAAGAGGCAACATGTATTTCTTTTCTCATCACGTGTAACGCATAATATTCATAGCATCTTAGAGGCCCTAGTCTTGAGCCAAAGCTGGCTCCGCCACTGATGGACGTCGGCTCGTCACTATTGATCTATGGTCATCGTCTGGAATGGTGACGACTGAAGTATATGAACGTGAACCACGATCATACACCAGCTTGGTTGTTCCCTAGAGAGGAGGGAGCTATTGGCGTCGGCCCGAGTAGGCCTGGGCGTTTGGGTTGCTAGATTTTTTCGGGACCGGTAATTCGGGTAATTCAAAATTTGGATGATCAAAACTGCTACCCGATATTAGCTCGAAAAAAAAAACACTACCTGAAATTTTTCAGGTTTGGGTTCGGGTATACTCGATCTAACCAAATTTATAGAAAACAATAAACTACACGAAATGTCAGTTGCAATTTATAAATAATGTCACCAACAAATTCTATAGAATTTCAACAACAATTTGTAGAGAATTATATATTACTGGTTATTGGTGCCGGCGGTAGCCTCCCGAGTCCCGAGTCACCCCACTATCATTTTTATAAACTGAATGAACATATGGTACAAGTTAACTCTATCAGTTTTTTTTTTTCGAGGGGAGGATAACTCTATCAGTTGTAATTACATACTTAACCGATATTATATTAAAAATTTATTTAATGGGCCGTACCACATCTTTTTTTTTCCATAAGAGGACGAAGCCCCATTTCCATTAAACATGTTAACGGAAATACAAGAGTAATCAGAGTTTTTAGAGAAAGAGGGCGGCCTACAGCATCTACCAGAACACATCCCCAGCTGAACTCTGTCTCAGAGTCAGAACAGGAGATGCAAATATTTTCAGCCGAACGGAAGGACCTACACTGGGGCTTAGCATGCACCCAGGATAATTATTACAGCAAGGAAAGTTTCAGACATAAGAGAGCCACATGCGGCCTCCAAAAGCCAGACATAGTTCAATAGTTCTCATCGATTGATGCTATGACACGCCATTTTCACCGAAGCCATCTTGATCTTCAGTTCTGCTCCGCATCATGCATCTGATTTGCCAGCCTTCCGCCTTCTGGACCTGGGCTTCTCCTCTGTTGCAGCAGACTTGTCGCCACCTTGAGCATAGTGTTCACCCCATTGATAGCCATCTGCTTGTCCACCTCACCATACAGGCCTGCCCAATGTCTCATTAGAGCCCCAGCGTGACAAATTATTTCAATCGGGTTTTTGATCAACTTCCCCTCAAAACAGGCACAGTTTCGTGCTTTCCATATAGCCCAACAAATTGCTGACACAGCCCACATATGAAACTTGTTGCCATTGGGCAGCCATTTAGCACACCAATGCCAACAAAGGTTCAGAGATGCAGGAATATCATTAGCCCCGAGCACTTTAGCTATTACTCCCCAGATTACTTTAGCAACAGCACAAGTAAAGAACAGATGATTGCTATCTTCATCATGTTCACAAAATCTACACTTGGCACATCCTTCCCACTTCCTTCTAACCAAATTATCTTTAGTTAAGATTGCATTATTAGCTAAAAGCCACATAAAGATCTTGATCTTGGGTGGGACTTTACTTTTCCAGATGACTCTATAATCACAGCCTGAATCAGAACAAGTCATAGCATTATATATGGATTTGACAGAAAATTTATTGTTTTTATTCAAAGGCCAGATTACTTGATCATCTACCTCCTCAAATGGCATTGACTCCATGTCATTTTTAATTCTATCCCAGCTTGCCTGCAAATCATGAGTCAAGTATCTTCTAAATGTAATGTGATTGATGTTTTGTCTCACATCAGCTACCAATATGTCTTGCTGATCACACAACTCATATAAGGTTGGCACTATAACCATGATAGGTATCTCATACAGCCAGGCATCACACCAAAATCTGGTTAGTTTGCCATTTTTCATTTTTATCCTCCTCCCAATGAGATATAAATCTCTAACTTTTAATAAATCTCCCCAGATTGGGGAATCAGTTGCCTTATGAGATACTGAGAAAATAGTTTTTTTCTTCAAGTATTTATATTTCACAATCTCTTGCCATAACCCTGATTCCCTCTCAAGTCTCCACCACCATTTAGTGAGAAGACGAGATTAATTTTCCTCGATCTTTAATCCCCAAACCACCCTTTTTCTTACTCTTGCAGATTTTCACCCATTTAACCAAGTGATACTTCTTTTGGTCCCCCTCCTTGCCAAAAAAGGTTCTTCTAATCTTGTCCAATTTGTAAACTATCGTTTTTGGACACATATAGACTGACATTTGATAGATTGGAGCATTATTTAGGCATGAACTAATCAGAGTGGACCTGCCAGCAATAGACATGGTTCCTCCTTTCCAGATGTCAAGTCTTTTGAAACATTTATCAGTTAATGGTGCCCAGTCACTTAGATGAAGCCTACTGGGACTTACAGGCACTCCCAAATATTTGATTGGGAAGTACCCAATCTGACAGCTGAATATATCAGCATACACCTCCTTCAGATTACTATCATCATTTATTACTATGACCTCACTTTTAGAAAAATTGATTTTTAGCCCAGCCATCATTTCATACATATACAGGAGCAGCTTGAGGTTTCTAGCTCCTTCCAAGTTATGCTGCAAGAAAATGATCGTGTCATCGGCGTATTGGAGAATAGCCACTCCCCCAGGTATTATATGACTTATGAGACCAGTGATAAGTTTTTTATGCTGAGCATGTTCAACCATCTTAGTCAAACAATCAGCAGCAAAGTTGAACAGAATTGGAGATAGGGGGTCACCCTGCCTCACCCCTTTATAACTCTTTATGTATGGCCCCACATTATCATTAACCTTTACACTTACAGTTCCACCAGTAACTACCTGAGAAACCCAATTAATCCATTGTTCATTGAAATTTCTCATTTTCATGTACTCAAAGAGAAGGTTCCAGTTCACCTTGTCGTACGCTTTCTCAAAATCTAATTTCAAGATAACCCCACATTCATTTCTTCTTTTAGTTTCATGAATAATCTCATGCAAACACATCACTCCAGTTAGGATATTTCTCCCCTTAAGAAAAGCAGTTTGAGCTTGGTTAATCAGTTTGTCTGCTATATGTTCCACCCTCAAGGTAAGAACCTTGGTGATCAGTTTATACAAGCTGTTCAATAGACAAATAGGTCTATATTGTTGGATTTTACAAGCATCTTTGGTTTTAGGTAACAGGGTTATAATCCCATAGTTCAATCTACTGATCTCCACCCTATTGCTATGGAAATCAGCAAAGAGTTGTATCACATCTTTTTTCACCAAGTTCCAACATTTCTGAAAGAATTCAATAGGGATCTTATCAGGGCCAGGTGCTTTATTGATCTCCATCTGGAAAAGAGCTGTTTTAATTTCAGCTTCAGAGAAAGGTAGACACAGAATCAGATTATCTGCTTCAGATAATATATATGTGTTGTCCCAAATATCCTTGTCCAAATGGATATCATGTTGAGGCACAGGGCCAAAAAGCTCAGCATAATATTCAGTCACATGTTTTATCAAATTCTCATCACCTTCTATAATATTTCCATCTTTTTCCAAACTAATAATTGCATTTTTCCTCTTTCTACCATTAGCTACTTTGTGAAAATACTCAGTGTTGCAATCTCCCTTGAGCAGCCAAGTTTCATGACTCCTCTGGTACCAGTAGAATTCTTCTTGTTCTAATATTTTCAGATTTTCACATAGCAGCCAATGTTTCCTAATGACTTGCTCACCAGAAAGACCATTAGTTTCCTATAAAGATTCTAGCAAAGCTAGCTCCCCTTGATATTCTTTTCTTTTTTTCCTAAAATCACCAACTTGATTTTGCCCCCACCCTTTAAAAAATTGCTTGAATAGTTTCAGTTTTTGTTGAATCCTATCCAAGGCAGATTTAGCATTGCATGGTTTCTCCCAAATCTTTTGAACTAGAGGCAAAAAGTCAGGGTTACCAAGCCAAGATAAATCAAACTTGAATTGAGCAGGGGCCCTAGCCCTTGGTACCCCACAAGAGATTATTAGAGGATTATGATCAGAAATTTCTCTCTGCAACTTCCTGACCATAGCCAAGGGAAACAGGTCCTCCCAACTTTTGGAAATTAGAACTCTATCTAACTTAACTAGAATTGGGGGTTCCTGATTGTTGGTCCAAGTGAAGGTACCCCCAGTCATCAATAGTTCTCTGAGCTCAAAATAGTGAATTACAGAGTTGAAGAGGGGGGTGTGTTTGTGAACCCTATCATTAGAACTTTTTTCCACAGCATATCTAATGATGTTAAAATCACCTCCCACCAACATTGGGTCTTTGCATGAATCACAAAATCTAGCTAATTCAGCCAAAAATTTACATTTATGATCATCATGAGCAGGCCCATAAACAATGATTAAGTTCCATTTTGCATTAATTTCCTTATCCCACAAATTTAATTGGATCATGTAATTTCCTTTCTTGAAGGCACCCACATCAAATCTAGTTAAATTGGCACCCACTAAAACACCACCAGATCTCCCTTTGGAAGGAATCCATTCCCAAAGGTAATTTTGCTGAGAATCAAATTTTTTGGTAATTGTTGTGTTACAATCTTCCACCATGGTCTCTTGGAGGCCAATGAAATCAAAATTATGTTGAGAAATAAGATTGCAGAGATAAGAGGAGACACCCTTTTTTTGGATGCTCCTACAGTTCCATATTAGGCCGTGTATTGTCATTAACTACTTTTTCTTTTTTCTAGTTCTAGTTTGGGGAGGGTCAATTTTGTCCCTTTTCCCTTCTCCTGATAAGACAGGGTCTCCCTGATCTTGGTTCTTTCTCTTGTTTCTTGGAGAAATTTTAACTCTCTTTTTAGACATTTTTTCTTGCTGTCTTGTTTTATCTTGGATTTCACTTTCTGTCTCAGAAAGATCATCCTTCAGCCATTCTATCATTCTATTGCTAATATTAGTATTCTCCACCTCATCCTCACTAGAAGATACTTCAGTAATGTCATGTTTCTTAGCCTGCAAATTTCTTCTAGCAATCTCAAGATCTTTAAGCATATTAAAGGTATCAAAACTTATACTATCAGAATTTACACCCATTTTACCAGCTAACTCCTTAATTTCATTTGTACTCAAACTAGAAAACATAGCAGGTTGGATTGAGTTACCTTCCAAGTTTCTTTTCTTTGCCATTCTTTCATTCTTCTCCTTGGTTGTTAGAGCGATGTCCTTCACCAGCCTCTCGCTCCTCCTTGTACCTCCCCCATTTGCTTGCTCATTTGTCTCAGTCTTCTCTTCAACTGAATCATCTTGATTAGCCTTTTCTTGCTGATCAATCTTGAGCATTTCCTCCTCATGTGTCTTGTCCTGAGAGGGCTCATCAAGCCCCACCATATTTGTTGGCTCAACAATGACAGCTTCTTCCTGAGTACTTTCCTGTGTATTCACAATAGCCTCTCCAGTCAAGTCTAGCTCACTAACTTCATTTCTGGGATTTGGTTTCATCATCTCCTCACATACTACATTCTTCTTGCTGGACAACATTTTACCATCAGTTTCCATCATTGTCATCAAGTTAGCACTCTGATTCATGGTTTCAAAAAACCAAGTATGTCTAGTATCTCTATCTTCCTCCTCATGAGAGCATCCCTGACCAAAGTCCCCAAAGCCATCAAGATTTCTGATCCTCTCTTCCAGGTCTTCTTCACATTCCAAGTCATCAAATGTGTCAGACTGAATGTTACTATTATTCTTGCCTGCCTCTTTTGCATCCTCAGTCATAGATTTTTTCCCACTGTCCATATTGTGTCCCCTAAACTTGGGAGGAGCTGACATAGTATTCTTTGT
Organism: Themeda triandra; assembly: GCA_018135685.1. Classification (NCBI taxonomy): domain Eukaryota; kingdom Viridiplantae; phylum Streptophyta; class Magnoliopsida; order Poales; family Poaceae; genus Themeda; species Themeda triandra. Next base: position 119,151 of record JAENPR010000862.1, read on the forward strand.
CCCAGAACCACTAGCACCTCCTATTTGTTGATCCTTTCCATTAACTTCCTCAGGTCTGAACTTTTTGGAAGGTGGGGGTTGCTGTCCTTCATTGATTTTAATCCCACTCTGAAGAGTTCTAGTTGGTGGTTCCACCTCCACCTCCCTCTCATAGGTAAACCTGTAGAATACCAGCCCCAATGTACTTGTTGCTGTGCTTGGCACCTTGGTGATATCCATGCATGCTATCTTCATTCTGACATAGTCACTTCTCAGCCTGGTCCTTTCATCAATTTCCATGGTTCTTCCCACTAATCCACCAATCTTAGCACAGGTTGTTGGAGCTCTCTGATCAGATGGAATCCCCCACACACGAAACCAGGCCTGCTGAAGTTCTCCCAGAGCTCCAAAGCTAGATGTGCATTGCTCAATCTTCATCTGTGCATTGACATACTTCATTGTCATTGCAGGAAAGAAGCTCCAGTCTTTCACCATCTGTGCAGTTGGGAACCTCATGAAAAACTTGTTGTGCTCCACCTGTCATGCAGACCACCTCCAGGATTCAGCCCCATGCAGGTTTGCAAATTGCCTCTCCACATCTTTCCCAGTAGCTACCCCAGAGATAATAGAAATCACTGCAGTGCATTCTTTTTCACGAGCCATCTTAGGATCAATGATTTGAGGGATAAAGAAAAAGCTCTGGTTCTCAACCTGTGTTGCACACAACTCCGGACCTGCATTCCATGGAATCCCCCTCCTGCATCCATAAGCCATGTGCCCTTGCTCACCACAGATCTCACAATTCAGCCTCCTACACTCTTCAGTGACATGATTGTATAACCCACAGATCTCACACTGTACCCTAGCTCCAGGACCTCCTCTACCACCAGTAGGGCGAGCAATTTTGTTACCTTGAGAGGATTCCGATTGATCCGACCCATTGTTTCTAGGCCCCCACTGCGGATCTGAATTCTTCTCAGTAGTCTTGGCTTCATCCCACTTCGGGTCAGGTTGAGGTGGCACTGGATCCAGCTTGGGCTCCTCCTCCTTAGCCGCCGGCTCTTTGTCCGTGCGCGCCCAGGTGAGATTGCGGCCGCAGCCCCGACCAGCTCCACGGCCGTGTCGCCCAGCTCCATATCCATCACGCGCGGCCCCGTAGTTGCCACGGTGACCACCTCCACCACCTCGATCCATGGATACCTCGACTGTGGCTGCCGGTTTGGCACGCACCACAGCTACGAACGAATCTTTGCTATCTTCTCTCCAAAGATGACTCACAAATCTCTCCAAGTTCTTGCGGTTTGGATTTTGGATCTGGGGATTAGGTTTCGAGGCGAAGGACTCGCGGGCTTGAGGATAAGCGAGGGCAGGCGATGCTCCGACTCGGAGCTGGCTGACACCACCTGCTCACCCCCCCCGAGGCTTGCCACGCACCTTATCTCCTGGTTTTTCCCCCATCACCCCTGCAAAAATTGGGATTTCCGGAGGAGGGCTGAACCATCTTTCCTGACGAGCAGGGGCCACCTGCAGAGCTTTCAAACTCTGATCCCTGTTTCCCGCCGGCAATTTCACCGGGGAAATTGGTGATCTAGTATTTTTCCATCTCAATTCGATGGGGATATCTTTCAATTTGACGGAGTTCTTGCCAACCATATCAAATGGCAACAAATTCTGCTTCACAGCATGTTTAATTTCCTTAGATTTCTCGTTGATCGGCAACCCAAAGCTCCTCGCCTTAATCCGGCGATGGCTCGTCGTCGACAACTCCGGCAAAGCCTCCCGATTCCCCAACCAACCCCTAGGCGATTTGAAGTTCCCCATCACCGTCGGAATCTCAACGGAGCTCGGAATCTCAAATCCCCCACGCTTGGTTGGTCCAGAGAACATACCCTGTTTCAACGATTGAATTCCAGCCGCGGCTTGATCCGCCATGGTTGCAGGAGCAACGGGTTTGCCAGCTTCCCGGTCATCTCGGTACGAGGTCGGAATCGCCACCTCCCCGACGAAAAACCAAGCCGACGACTCCGGCGATATCGGAGACTCTCCGCCACCACCCGCCGCACCTGACGCGCCCGCATCTCCCCTGCTTTCGGCGCCCTCGGGGGCTGGCTCAGAGTTCGCCGGGGAATCTCCCGCCGGGCGCTCCTGCAGTCGTCGCCAGCCCTCAAGCCCTAACTCGCAAGTCGACATGCTTTCCCACCCCCCGTGCGGGCCTATCGCAACGCAACGGTCATTGATGAGGATGGTTGGTTACATACTGGAGACATAGGTTTCCCGTACCACATCTTTTGCTTGCTCAAGCCTGTAAAAGTGTAGAGGCACGGTTATTTCAAAGTTTTGTTATCAATTCAGGACAGGGACAAAAATTACTTGCCCGTACGAGTTCGACTCAAAATTCCTCACTTCGTTTCACAAAGTTTTTACTTCTCCGATCCTGCATCTTCATGGGCCTATATATACCAGCCTGTTATCGAAGTGGACCAAGCAGAAGCAGATCCGTGCGCACGTACGTACGTCACGATCGCCGATCCGCAGCATGCCGCCGCCTCCGCCGCCGTTGATGGACGAGCTCGTCGAAGAAATCCTGCTCCGTCTCCCGCCGGATAGCCCGGCGAGCCTCGTCCGCGCCGGCCTCGTCTGCAAGAGCTGGTGCCACCTCGTATCTGACCTCGACTTCCAGCGCCGGTTCCGTGAGCACCACCGATCGCCCCCCATACTCGGCTTCGTCAACACTGACGACGACGACGACGACGACTGCACCAACTTCAACACCACCTTCGTGCCAGAACCGGCCTCCGGCCTGCGCCGCGTCTGGCACCCTAGACTACATCCGCGGGAGTGTCGCCATGGCCGCGTCCTCCTCTACTCTAACTACTTCTTTGAGCCCGCCATCATCGTCGTCTGGGACCCGATCACGGGCGAGCGCGTGCAGCTGCCCAGCATCCCGCCAGCGGCGTTTCTGATTATGAACAACTGGACCGCTGCGGTGCTCTGCTCCGCCGCCGCCGCAGCCCCCGGTGGCACATGTGACCACCTCGACTGCCATGGAGGACCCTTCATCGTGGTCCTCATGGCGCAGGATGTTGATAGAACCCAGATCTCCTCCTATGTCTATTCATCGGAGACCGATGCATGGAGTGAGCCGACATTCTCCCTGCCACACTCCAGTTCTGAATGGATCGGTTCGCAGCATAGTTCCCAGCTGGTCGGGAACGCACTCTACTTCGTGCCTCTGCTGTACAACTTCACATTCTCAATCTTGCAGTATGATCTTCTCACCAGGGAAATATTGGCTATAAATCCACCCGAGGGGGCGCACATGGACAAGATCTTTGAGCTCATAGCTACCAAGGACGGTCGGCTAGGGTTTGTTAGTCTAGAGGACACCAAACTGTCCCTATGGTCCAGACAAGTTGATGAGGGTGAGAGATGGGCACTATGCCAAGTCATTGACCTGAACAAGTTGTTCCCAGGGCCTGGCAGCCGTCGTCTAAAAGGCTCTGCTGAAGATACTGGTGTCATATTCCTGAATGTGCAAGGATCTCGGGTCGTCTCTATTGATCTATGGTCTGGACTGGTGACCGAAGTAGTAGAACATGAACCAACATCATACAGCAGCTTCCTTGTTCCCTACATGGCCTTCTTCACTCTAGGTACGGTAATGGTATAATATTTTTTCTTTGACAACAGATAGCATCATCTGGCTTATCAAAACTATTAGCCAAATTTGTGTGCATATTCTCCTTGTTATGAAAAAAAATGCCTAGATAATATTCTCTCAAGTTGGATATCCTTTTCTAGCAAAAACATGACTTTACTATGGACCGCTCTTGAAACTTGCTATACAATGTTATTACTTACTATATACTATTTCTTCGGAAATTGCACTTTTGTTAACGATGGACCGGTGATGGGGTTTTGACAATAGTATATTTTATATTTTCTGTAGTATTATCAAGACCTACAGATGGTGGACCGAGAGCGAGTGCCTCACCTCATTTGGCCATGAGTGCTACATGTTCAAAATAAAAGGCCTGAATTTGCCCTGGGAAAAGCTTGAAGTTGTTTTTTCCAGTTCTTTTGTTCTTTCTTCAGAGCATATATCGAACCAACGAGAATTCATGGAGGATTTGGGAGACACCACAAGATATATCTAGCACATATATAGATTTTTTGTTTGAAACTTAGCACATATATAGATTGGTAACATGTATTTTAATGTCACTCACTGTCTGATTGAACATGTTAGAACTCTTTAATTAGGCTGAATCAGTCAGCCAATTAAATGATAGTACGTGAGCCTGTGGGGTCACTTCAAATTTCCTGCTGTATCTATTTGTCATAGTGTTTTTACTTGGGTTGCACTTGAAGTTAACAAAATAAATTGAGTAAAAAATTAGTTAACAAAAAATGCATTTAAAAGTAGTTGTGTGCATGAATGAGTGATCATCTATTTATCTCAGCAAGTCAGCATATCTCTGTAGCACATCATAAACTCTTTATTATTTAACTACAAAGGTAGTCAAGAAAGCAATAACATGTTCAATCATACAGAACCGATCCAGATTTGCTAGGATCCAAAAAACTGATATTGGAAGGATCCAGAAAGCCTGCGTGCACGCAAGTAGGCAATCGACAGATAATAATATGTGAAAGGAGAAGATTCAATTCTTTAGCACTGACCCACCGACCAATGTGATTTGTGAAGTAAAACCAAAGTGAGAATGAAAAATTGTATGCTTTCAGTTCTGCTGAGCCCACTACTGCGACCTCATTGCATCCTTGCTTGCTCAGAAGACTTCTGATGTTAGTTGAATTTCTATTTTGTGCACTTGTCTGGGCTACCAATGTGACATTTTTTGCTTCATTCCGAAATAATGTGCATTCTAGCTAGCAACTAATAAGGAAGAAGACCTGCAGAATCAAAGCGATGAGAGCAGAAACCCCAAATCCTAAACGCAGAACAATATGCAGTCTAATACTACCATTTTATTTATGCAATGCAACAGGTGCCATTCATTCTCAGAGATTTTAATTTATGAACCTTTCCCATATCTCCATAGCACATAGCCCGTTTGTATGTAATTATTACAAAGCTAGTCAACAAAGCAATAACAGAAAGCACATTTTCAGTTAACGACAGTTCAGTTATTCAGAGATGCTAACCAGAAAATGGCATTGGAAGTATCCAGATGCTGAACCTGGGCGCAAGTAGGCAACCAACAGTTAATAATAAGTGAATGGATGGGGGTTCATTAGCACTGGGCCATTGACCATTGTGAAGTAACACTAGAGTGCAAATGAAAGATGATATGAAGACTCTGCTGAGCCCAATGCGCTGGCCTCATGGCATCATTGCTCAGAAGATCTCTGGTTTTTGTTGAGTTTCTATCTTCTGCACTTGTCAGGGCTATCAGTGTGAGTGTGACATTTTTGCTTCGTTCTGGAATAATGTGTATTCTAGCAACTGCTGAGGAAGAAGATACTGCTTGCAACTTCAGTGTATTCTGAAGTTCTGAACCTGCTGAATGAGGTAATGAGAGCAGGAACCCCAATTTATCCTAATGCAGAACAATATGCAGTCTAATATTATCCCATTCAATTAGGCAATGATAAAACAGGTGTATGAACTCTGCAATCAGTTTGGCCAAGGCAATACCTGACTGATATATTGATATAACAATAATGCTGACGAACAGCCTCTCTGAGCCGCACGCCATAGAAGGAGGCCAAACTGGCACGAATCCTCGTCGGCGTTAGTGGCATGAACGAACCAATGCGCTCGCTTTTCATCTTCAGCCACGGCGATGAGCGCCCGCACCATCGTCCCCTTTCCCGTATCGACGTGGCCGGTGAGCGCCAGGTCGGCCGGCCGCTGCTGGGGTGTGCATGCATCCCGTCGAACAGTTGGCCGATGCAGCGAAACACGGCGGTGCCCCCGCCTCTCTTGGGCGTCGGAGTAAGGGAGATGGACAGTGGAAGCGGCACGCCGCAGTCGTGAGGCGGTCGCCGGCGAGGGGCGGCGGCGGAGTCGGAAGCTTGAGCAGCGCGGGGAGCCGGAGGCCCGAATGTGAACTGGTTGTAAGGCCCAACTTGCCACTTGGTTGGTTTTGGGCCTTGGGCCGAAATGGCAAGCCTTTTCCTCTTCTATTTTCTTACTCGCGTCAAAGGGTATGGTTTGTGTACGTGTGTTTACATAGGTGTGCGCGTGTTGTGAGTAAGGCTAGATAACGAGCCAGCTCGGCTCGGCTCGGCTTGTCTTAACTCGCTAAGATAACAAGCTAGCTCGGCTCGACTCGTTATCTAAACGAGCCAGAAGGTTGGCTCGGCTTGGCTCGTTAAAAGCTCGAGCTGGCTCGTTAAGCTCGTGTGCCAGATGTAAAAAAGTACATAAAGTATAATATTTATATTTTTATAAAACCTTGCGAATAGTAATAATACAAAAGTAGCACATCCAAAGTGTTCAATTGGATAAAAACATGATATATGCTAATATATATACAAATATAATAATAAATAAACTATACCATTATACACCATATATCCATTAAAACAAAACGATAAAGTCATAATATCTTAAGTTTATAGGGTCTAGACCTATCATCAACCAATTGTAAAATAGAAGTCATTAAGTATTATAAAAACTAATATAAATCATGAAGGTTTTTTACATAGATGAGTGGCTCGTTTAGCTCGTGAGCTGGCTCGAGTCGGCTCATTATAGCTACCGAGCTAAAATCCTGGCTCAGCTCGTCTCGCTACGAGTCGAGTTGAGTCGAGCCAGCTACGAGCTGAGCAAGCTAACGAGCTTCGAGGTTTTCGTCCAAACTTAGTTGTGAGTATCTGTGTTGTACTATGTAATTCTAAAAAAACTAGCAGTCGCCGCGACGGAAACCCTTGAGCTGCCACTAGCCCATCCCATCGTGGCGCCGCCACCACTATCGCTACAGCCTCGGCCACCGTCTCATCTGTCCCCACAGGACTGCCCAGCGAACCGTGCTCGTTTGCAAGCCATGGTGTCGCCTCATCTCTGGCGCCTGCTCCCGCCGTTGGTTCCCCGAACTCCACCGCACGTCACCAATGTTGGGATTCCTCTACAGTAATGACTTTGTGCCCACAGACGCCTTCTCCTATAGAGCTGCTCAGGAAACCATTTTACAAAAAAAAAAAAAAAAAAAAAAAAAAAGCCTTATTAATGAAGTTAAGCTGTGCTAAATAGACCCTAGATATTGACAGTGGACAAGATATATTGAAGAGCAGCATTAGTGAACAAGACAGCACAACGAACGCTGATTTTTGACAATTCAATTTTGCTTCTTCTATTTGCTTTTCAGTGCGTCTCATCGGTGAAACTCTGATGACGAAGAGGAGATACAGGGCCGATCTGAGTTTCCAACTGGCTTATAACTCCACCAGGGCCCATTATAATTCGGAAGCAGCCCAACATGCAGAGCACATTGTTCCTCATCAGCCGTCTACTCCACTGGTTCGTGTCGTGGCATTTCCCTCAAAACCACCCGCAGCAGAAAACCCTCGCCGCCGCCGCCGCCGCCGCTGCGGCCGCCCAAGGAAGCGCCATGCCGCCGCTGCCACCCCCTCCACCGCTACTCATGGATGAATCTGAGCCGGCCCCGCCCCCGCCCCCATCTCCGCTGTCCACGACGCCCTCGCTGCCGCTTCCCGCCGGGCGAACCTGCCCGAGGAGCTCATCGACCCCACCGGCGGCCCTGCCCGAGGAGCTCATCGAGGAGATCCTCCTCCGCTTCCCGCCCGGCGAACCGGCGAGCCTCTTCCGCGCCGCCCTCGTCTGCAAGCCATGGTGCCGCCTCATCTCCGGCCCCCGCTTCCGCCGCAGGTTCCGTGAGCTCCACCGCACGCCCCCAATGCTGGGATTCCTCTACAGATTCGGCTTTGTGCCCACAAACGCCTTCTGCCGCTCGCGTGTTGGCCGCGCGCATGCGCGTGCTGGATGCCCACCATGGCCGTGTCCTCGGCCGAAGGTATGTGCCGGAGGGGTGGCGGGACGCCCTCGTGGTTTGGGATCCCATCACGGATGAGCAGCGGGTGCTGCGGTTCCGCCGAGGTGGACAAGTAGTTTTACTGCTGTGGTTCTCTCGTGCCGGCGCTGGTGTCTGCGACCACCTCGATTGCCACCGTGGACCCTTCCTTGTGGTTCTTGTGGGGGAAGTGTCATCAGAATTGTTTGTCTGCACTTACTCATCCGATGTTGATGCATGGAGTGAGCCAATTTGCACTCAACACCTTGATATCTTTGAAGATTTGAAGGAGCGCACTGTGCTTGTGGGGAATGCAATCTATTTTGGGATTGAGTGCACAAACATAACTCTGAAGTACGATTTGGAATCACATGAAATGTCCTGGATTCAGCTTCCGGACGAATGCACCTGTTGGCGGCGTCATGTGCTCACAACCACGAAGGAAGGCCTGCTGGGGCTTGTCACTATATTTGACTCTGAACTCTCCATGTGGTCAAGGAAAGGTCCTCCTGAAGTTGATGCTGGATGGACAAAGATTAGAGTCATTGACCTTAAGATGGTGCTCCCTTTTGATGGTGTCTTTGCCTCGCCCTTTGTGGTTGGTTTCGCGGATGGTCTTGGTATCCTTTTCATGATGGTGACAAATGACCTCTATACCATCGATCTAAAGACCCATAAGGTGGAGTTCTACCAGGGCAAAGGAGACTTATGCATTGTTCCATACATGAGCTTCTGCACTCCAGGTACATGTTTACTTAGTTTTCGTTTAACAATATCCAAAAGACCACAACAAGTAAACAATTGGTTACTAACACGGCATGATAGGCTCTAAGAATAAACGAATTTATGAATGTGTAATATCACAATCATGTATTATTCTGGTTCTGTCCTATCTAAATCCTTTTAATATTGGCAATCTTGATGTGCCTAGGAATTTATTTATTGACCTATGATGCATGTTATGCTCTCATGGTAAGGTCCTAACAGCTTAGGCTCAGCCAGGAAGATGTATAGCTGGAGGGATAAGGAAAAACTAATTCTTTGGATGTGCTTCTACACTAAAAATGCCTGCTACATAACTCTAGTCCTGTTCCTCCATAGTATTCATCTGTCAATGAATGTTAATATCAGTGGTAAACTTGGGGACATAGCTATCTTAGTGAGTCAAGTGGTGTTGTAACTGTTGTTTTTGTGAATAATAATTTACTGTTGTTTGGTTGATGAGAAATTTTTGTTCATTGAAGCAAATTTAATTCAACAATCAGCTGCTACCATTCTCTAATTTTTCGAATTGCTGCAGAACTGGAAGTTGCTTGTACAGGTGACGAACCAAGTGCAAGTGTCTCAAACGCCTGACAAAGTTAAGGTGCTCATTGAGGCTCTGGAGCAATGGAGAACTGGGTAGTAGTTATGGTAAGTAGCATTAGACCTATGGTGAGATTGGTGCTGACCTCCAACTTTTGTGTTTTCCAAGCAGCAGTTTCTCTTAAAATGTTTAGCTTTACGTGTCTCCAAGTTCTATTAGGCTTCTATGTAAATCTGTTAACCAATCATTGACTTATTGTATCTGTGACAATGTGCTCTAGCATTCGTGCTTCTGATTGATTAGATGATAACCATACACTTGCTAATTTATTGTTGTGGTATTTTGCTTTTGTGGCCAACTTGGTAGAAATCCAAAGTTAGAGCCTTAAATGGGTGACGATGAATCAAGCTATTGGTGAAGCTATTGCTTGTGCCTACTTCCTGGTTGGGGAGGCCAATGGTGATATTGGTGCTAAATATAGGGGCATAGTTATCTGAGTGAGTCTGTGCAGGTGTTGCTGCTAACATGATGTTGCTGTGAATAATAATTTCTGTTGTTTGGTAGATGAAAAATAATTTTTCGATGAGGCAAATTTGATTCATCAATCAGCTGATGGCATTCTGAAACTTCTTAAATTGCTGCAGAACTGAAAGGTGCTTGTACTGGTGAGGAGCCAAGTGCGGGTGGCTCAAGCGCATGAAAAAGTTAGGTGCTCTTGTGAGGCTCTGTAGTCATGGGAAACTAGGCAGTATAGTAATGGTAATATGGTATGTAGCATGAGATTTATGGTGCGGACAAGACTATTTGCATCAGTGAGATTGATGCTGTCCATCAACTTTTGTGTTTTTTAAGCATCAGTTTCTCCTAATAATTTTAGCTTTATTTGTCTCTAGCTTCTGTTAGACTTGTAAGCCGTTAACCCATACATTGACCTACTTTACCTGTGACTACAAGTGCTCTAGCATTTGTGCTTGTTTGTGATGAAATTCTGAAGTGCGCATATGATTTCCTCCTAAAAGAATTTAGGGCCAAGAAAATGTGAATTATGAAGTCAAAACATTAAATTTCATATTCTGCAAGTCATTCCTACTTAATTCTATTATGGTTCAACATCATGTGGCTTCTGATTGATTAGTTGACAATAACCAAACACTTGCTGATTTATTGCTTGGATTTTTTTTATTTGCTTTTGTGGCCTACTTGGTAGAAATCCAAAGTCGGAATGATGACTTGAGCTATTCATGTTGACTGCTTCCTATTTGGGAAGGCCGATGGCTGTGTGCCTGTGTGCCACAGGGTATTGGTGAACCTTTGCTTATCACAAATCCAGATACAGCTTCACCCATTCTCTTTGTTTGCTTCGCTTTCTTTGACAATTCATCAGTTATCAGTATGGTTCTCTTCTAGAATTTCTGTCTGAATGGAACACGGTTGCAGCAGGTGCCTATGGCAAATGCGGGTCATGAAGTGTGTTCAATGTTAGGCATCCGTTTGACTTGCTGAAGCCATATTATGTCTTCTTTTAGAGAAAAAAAAGAAACCGTCTTTTATGTTTGATTGGCAGTGCCTTGATCTCTGCTTTTGGGAATGAAGTGTGTGATGTTGAAGTCTACTTTGCCCGCGTTCTGGTTCAGTTTTCAGTAAACTAGCATCTGGGTGCTGGGCTACCGTGTGCTGTGTCTGTAGCGTGTGTGGTGAATAAGTTGAATATTTCTTGATTCCTGATGAAGTATGTACAGAAATGCTTCTTTGGTTCTTTTTCTGTGTGGCCTGTGCAGGATGACGCTACAACTCGTCCTGAATTCGCCCTGGGAAAAGCTTGAAGTTGTATATACATATTTTTTTTTTTTTTTATCTTTCATACTTTCTAAAGTATATAGAAGATTTTATTTTTGATATTGATATATAGCAAAATTCATGATGGAGATTCTGAGAGACACTGCAAGATGTATAGCACATCGGTCCACATGTATTTTAAAGAGTAGTCACTAGCAATTTCCGAATGAACTTGGTAAAACTCTGTAGGTTGATCAGTCAGCAAAGTAAACGACAGGTCCTTGGCCTGTGGGGTTGTGTGAAATTTTCTGCTGTATCTTTTTTGTCACATGGTGTTTTTACCTAAGTTGCACTTGAAGTTAACAAAAAAAAAAGAATGCATTTAAAAGTAGTGTGAATGAGTGTTTATCTCTGCATATCTCCCTGAGACATAATATTTTCTAACTATAAAGGCAGTCAACAAAGCAATAATAGAAAAAGGCACAAGTTCAGTTAACCACATGTTCAGTCACTCAGAGCCTAACCAGATTGTCAGAACATGCACAAGTAGGCAACCGACCGGTAATATTGTGTGAAAGGAGATTCTATTCGTCAGTCATTTAACTCACGCTCTCTGTCAATGTGATTCTTCAATCAGTGTTCGATCTCTGTCTTTTTTTTTTTTAGAATCACTCACGCTCTCTGTCCTTGTGTGTGCTAACTGATGAAGAGGAGATACAACGGCTGCACGAATTGGGCTGATCTCAGCTTCCAACGGGCCTAATCTCGATCAGGGCCCAAATTGGGACGCAGGCTGACCTGGCAAGGGCCCAACACTTTTCCTCTGCCCACGATTTCAGATCACGAGCAGCAGCAAACCCTCGCTCCGCCGCGCGCCGTCGCCGGCGGCGGCTTCGGGGTCTGACCAAACAAGCGCCATGCCGCCGCCGCCGCCGCTGGTGGATGATCTCGTCGAGGAGATCCTCCTCCGCTTTCCGCCCGGCGAACCGGCGAGCCTGCTCCGCACCGCGCTGGTCTGCAAGCGCTGGCGCCGCCTCGTCTCCGGCCCCGGATTCCGCCACCGCTTCTGCGAGTTCCACCGCACCCCGCCGATGCTAGGGATCTTCTGCAGCAGCGCCAGCCACCCATACCGCCAGTTCGTGCCCACGGCCGCCTTCCGCCCGCGCCATGCCGAGCGCGCCCACATGCACATGCTGGACGCCCGGCCGCGTCCTCCTCCTCGGGGCAGGCAAGCACCTCGTCGTCTGGGACCCCATCACGGACGAGGAGTGGAAGGTGCCCTTTCCGCGTGTTCCGCCGCAGTACAGGTCGTCAGATAGCTGGGCCGCAGCGTTTCTTTGCTCCGGCGCTGTCGAAGCCGGTGGCTGCAACCACCTTGATTGCCACCATCAACCTTTCATCGTGGTTTTTGTGCGGGCTGTTTGTGGGGAGCATGGTGTAGCAGATACTGTAATCTGCACCTACTCATCTGGTGCGGCTGCCTGGAGTGAGCCAACCTGCAGTCCACAACCTGAATACGAATTTGATCCTTTTATGAGTCCAGAACGTGAATACCAATTCAATCCTTTTATGCGGAGTGCGCTTGTGGGGAGTACGCTCTACTTTGGCATCCCGGATCAAAGGACAGCTCTTAAGTACAATGTGCAATCGCGTCAAATGTCATGGATTCCACTACCATCTTCAGTGCCCCTTTGTCAGTCAACTCTGCACACAACAACGGAGAGTGGTGGACTGTTGCTCGCCACTGAACATGAGTCCAAGCTCTACGTTTGGTCATGGAAGGATGCTACATGGGAACAAAGCAGAGTAATTGTGCTTAAGATGCTGCTCCCTGCTGATGCCGACTTCACCTCACACCTTAATGTGGTTGGCTCCACGGATGATCTCGGTACCATTTTCATGAGAGCGGGCGATGTGGTGTACACAATTGATCTGAAGACGTATAAGGGGAAGAAGGTATATGAGGGTAGAGTCAAAGCCATTGTTCCCTTCATTAGTTTCTACACTCCAGGTATATGAATGGTGATATTGGGGTGCTAAACTTAGTGTCATAGTTATCTTAGTGAGTTTGAGTTTGTGCAGGTGTTGTTGTTAACTGATGTTGCTGGTTAATTGAGAAATAATTGTTCATTGAGACAAATTTAATTCATCATTCAACTGATCCCATTTTGAACTTTTTAAATTCCTGCAGAACTGGAAGCTGCTTATGCAGGTGAGGGACCAAGTGATGAGATTGGCTCATGTGCTTGAAAAACTTAAGGTGATCATGTGAGAGGTTCCGGGGGCAATGGTAAACTGGGTAGTATGGTAGTGGTACGTAGCATGAGGTCTGTGGTGGGACAACACTTTTGCATAAGTGAGATTGGTGTTGGTCATCAACTTTTGTGTTTTTCTAAGTGGCAGCATTGGGTGTATGTAGCAATGTTAAACTTCCTAGCTTTATTTGTCTCCAGGTTTTATTCTGCTACTATGCAAGTCATTAACCAATACATTGTCCTACTTTATTTGTGATGTGTTCCAGCTTTACTGCTTGTGATGAAATCCTGAAATTCTTATACCATTGCCTCCTCTTAAAAATATTTTTAGTCTTGAGAAAAAGTGAATTATGAAATCAAAACATTACAATTTCAAATGCTGCATGTCATTCCTGCATAAGTTTAGTGTGGTTCAGTATCATGTGGCTTCTAATGGATTAGATGATAACTAGACATAATTTTTTTGTGATATTTTCCTTCTGTGGCCACTTGGTAGAAATCCAGAGTCAGAACCTTCTAATGGATTAGATGATAACCACCTTGATTGCCACCGTCAACCTTTCATCGTGGTTTTTGTGCGCGCTGTTGTTGGGGACCATGGTGTAGAGGATACTGTAATCTGCACCTACTCATCTGATGCTGCTGCCTGGAGTGAGCCAACCTGCAGTCCTCAACCTGAATACGAATTCGATCCTTTGATGAGTCCACAACCTGAATACCAATTCAATCCTTTTACGAGGAGTGCGCTTGTGGGGAGTACGCTCTACTTTGGCATCCCGGATCAAAGGACAGCTCTTAAGTACAATGTGCAATCGCGTCAAATGTCATGGATTCCACTACCATCTTCAATGCCCCTTTGTCGGTCAACTCTGCACACAACAACGGAGGATGGTGGACTGTTGCTCGCCACTGAACACGAGTCCAAACTCTACATCTGGTCATGGAAGGATGTTACATGGGAACAAAGCAGAGTAATTGAGCTTAAGATGCTGCTCCCTGCTGATGCCGACTTCACCTCACCCCTTAATGTGGTTGGCTCCACGGATGATCTTGGTACCGTTTTCATGAGAGCGGGCAATCTGGTTTACGCAATTGATCTGAAGACCTATAAGGGAAAGAAGGTATATGAGGGTAGAGTCAAAGCCATTGTTCCGTTCATGAGTTTCTACACTCCAGGTACATGAATTTTGATATTGGGGTGTTTTCTGTTAACTAATGTTGCGGTTGATGAAAAATAATTGCTCATTGAGGCAAATTAAATTCATTTTTCAGCTAATGCTACCATTCTCACTTTTTAAATTCCTGCAAAATTGGAAGCTGCTTATGTTGGTGAGGGACCAAGTGAGGGTGGCTCAAGAGCTTGAAAAACATAATGTGTTCATGTGAGAGATTCTGGAGTAATGGTAGACTGGGAGTTGGCCTACAACTCCGTGCCATTCGACATAGAGGTAGCATTTTCAAATTTCAATCAGATAACTTGCCTGCATGTCCATCCTATGCTTTTTCTATCATACCGGAAGTGGAAGAACAACTCCACAAGTTACACTTAACATGATGTCCCAATGAGTTCTTCAATATCAACAGCAGTGCTAATCTTACTACTAAAAGAACCCAAATTGTATCGTAATCCCCTCGCTAATCCCCACCCGGCGCTAATAACCCCCGTCTCCCGCTAATCCACCCGTCCGCGCACGAGGTCTCCCACCCACGACGCCTGCCTCCAAGCTCCAACCGCTGTCGAGCCCCGACCTCCCTCAGAACCGTGCTCCCCAGCCTCGAGTCCTCGACCACCCTCAGACCCCAGCTGGATCCAATCCTCAATATGCCGCACCTAGACGCCGCTGCAGAGATCGTCCTGACACTCCGGCTCCCGGCCCTCCGTCCGCCGGTGGCTGGTGCCTGACGCCGGAAGACACGCTGCCAGCCGCCCCTGCTCCGTCACGCCAGGCAAGGTCTCCGCCGCTGCCGCCGCTGTATGCCACGCGATTGTCGACAACGCCGGATGCCACACAGCAGACTCCGCCGGACTGCCCTTGGTCCGTCACGCGAGGCCCTGACCCCTGAGGTCTCCGCTGCCGGCGCCGCTGTCTTCATCGGCCCGTTCGTCATATCGTCGTACGTCATGGCCAACGCCTCGCTCTTCATCGGTACGTGCAGTTATTTGTTTTTCAGTTGCTTTTCTCTCCAGGACATGCAACAGTACGTGATTGATATATGATGACTGAACCATCTTAGTCCCACTATGATCTAATAAATCCCTCTGTCAAATTCTGATACCTATTTATAATGATTAAGGTAAGGCATACCTGCTTTCTTGCATGTAGTCATAGCTAATGCTACTTTTTGTTCAGAAAAGTAATTCGGTGCTGCTACTAACTGATGCTAGCTGCTCTTTCCATTGAGATTGCAAATACTGCAGTACTCTACACTTAAGTTTCATGTATATATATTTTGTTTGTTTCTGTATACAAATGACTAGGTTAGCAACAAGCTCATTTTAATGCGAATTGATAACTCAGGAGTGGCTTTGTGAAGCAATGAAAAGGATAATAGTTATTAGAACTATGTAATTTATTTTCTAGAAAAGGTAAAGTACTTTATCTAAACATTATTCACATTCAGTAGCAAAGCAATCCTATTCCATAGCAAATAGCAATAGCTTCAGCAGCCACAGTGGAAGCAGAGAGATGGCATAGGCATGCATCAATTGTATGCATTCAAGTTATGCATTGCTGCTAAGTATTCTGGGAGAGAGCACGATGTGTTCAGAAACAATATGGAGCTAGGGAGACTGTGGGCAGCCTGCTGGATCTCTTGGCACCGTTGTTGCCGCTCGCTTTTGCCGATCTTCATTGGCATGAATGCTTCACCTAGTATGCCTTCTCCTGCTTCTTGATTTGTGTTGCATGCCTGGATGTTTCAAAGATCCATCTTTACTGGTGTCTACGGTTTGTCTTCACTGGGGAATTGCGTGTTGATGGATGGGTCTGGTTGGTGGGATAATGTGTAGCAGATGTGGATCATGTGATTTACATCCCGTCTGGTTTCTCTGCTTGTTGAGTGGTTCTGGAGATTTTCTTCCCAAACCTGCTACTCCTGGCTCTTGTTTTTTTTTTCTAGATTTATTTAGGTTATTATTGATCTTTTCCAAGAAGCTGCTGCAATGCTTGTGCATTTGGACAATTTATTTTATTTCATTTTGTCTTGTGATTATGTGTCATCTTCCATCTGGCCAGACTACAAGAAAGGGAACTGATTTAATAAAACTTGAAGGATACTGGAGACCTCAACTATGGGCGTCCTTGGCCTTGCTCTGGTAAACAGAAGATGAAGTTGTAGGATGGGGCAAAATGCTTAAGGGTGATAGGATGGGCAGGGTTGGTGTGTCTTTTTTGACAGTACGAGTAAAAAAAATACCCTTACATAAAGCTTGCTCTTTTACATTTATATTATAAATAAATTGTACACCTCTATTTCTCTTTATGCTAACAGGATGTGATATTCTATCTATTTAATGCCAAGAATTTGTGATCTTGTAAAGGCCTGTTGAAATTGTTACTTATGTGATATGGTAAATTGGTAATATACTCCTCTTTCATTGAATTCAGGCCATTTGTCACAATCAAGAATTCTCGCCATGTTGAGAAAGGAGATGGAGCAGAAACTTCAACATTGTTTATTGCGCTTGCATTTCCCCTATTTGTCAATTATACTGGATAAATGGGTGTTTATGTGTGCACAAACTGGATGATGTAGGATATATTCTAAAACAAACTGGATGTAGCATATCCGAGACATGACATAGTTTTGCTTATTGCAAATATTAGTACAAGAATAATTGCACAGAAGTGCATCCTTTGGTAAGACAATTTGTTGTGGAATATGCTGCATCAGTAGTATTGGCACAAGGTTGAAAGGGGTGTATCTGCATTTTTTGTTTCTGAAATTCTCATTCCTGCCCTACTCCTTTAATCATTCGAGGAGCAAGATTGTCTTGTTAGTGGAAGGAACTATCAATAACATGTGAGGTTCTCCTTCCCATAGGAGCCAAGTGATCATTGCCAGCACATTTTATTGATATGCCTAACTGTTTTGTGGATGCCAGCAGCACAACTGTTATTCACCATTAATCAATGTTGGTTTCGTTAGTGACATGATATTTGGTCTAATCTTTTCATTCCTCGGTATCTTTTTTATAATGACCTCGACATCGATTGTGTGGTTTGTAGAACACACAGTTTATGCTTAAGAAAAACTACTTTATTGCATAGTAAACTGTGATACGGTACTATTTTACATTAGCTTTTGACAGTGGAAAAATGTAAATTTATGTTTTTTTTTTGCTCCCGTGGCAACGCACGGGCACCCACCTAGTTAAATATAAAAGCCTCTAACATCTACTCCCTCCGTCCTAGAATAAAGAATATTCTAGCCTTTGGGAGGTGTCCCTAAATATAGTACATTTGGGGAACAAAAAGATAATATTTACCTGAACAGGAGTATGTGATTATATTTTACAAGGAAGGTAACTCATTTGCCTGCCATATTTTGTATAAACACAAAGAATTCACCCTTTAATCATGTGAAATTAAATCAGATTTTAATATATTAGGAAGGTAAGTGAGGGGTACATGCGTCTATTGTCATCTTCCCTATTTTGTCTTAGAATAGCTAGAATGCTCTTTATTCCAGGACGGAGGGGGTAGTATTTTTTCGAATAGTGGCTTTACATAAAATCAAGTTTAACATGCAATAATTTTCTCTAATGAGCAAATTACCTTTCTATTATAACCTTTCTGAGCATATTACCCTTCTGACCTTCTCATCATCGATACACATTCAGCCATTGTATAGTCTAGATCGACAGCCTAGATTGGACGGAGATGATGTGGATCAAGCCAGCAAAAGCTGTTGCTGTGGTCGACTCCTGCAGTGGCGTTTGGCCTTCAATAACACACAAAATATATACCCATGCCAAGTATCAGCATGATATCATACAGCGATACACTGGCCAACTTCATGAAAGGAGCGGCAAAGCCGCGCTGTGTTTCTAGTGGAATAACGAAGTTCTTCTTTCCTATGAAGAAGTTTGTCTTCCTTCGTGAAATGGAGGAAATAAAACATACACTTCAAGCTCTCGATTTTTTTTTCTACATGCGAATGAAGGGATCAGATGAGCAAGTCCTAACTCACTAGGATGGAGAAATAAACAGGTTCTAATTTCCTGTAACCCTCTGTCTTTTTACATTGTTCATTGTCTTTTCTATCTTTTTCTTGTTTTGTGTTTGTATTCTTTTGGTCTAAAGAGATCCTAAAGAATGGAGTGAACCTCTGTAGACGATAGTCTGTTACGACATCAGAGAATAAGTTTGAAGACACAAACCACGGCACTCGGGAAGTCGGGAGGGCATTCGAGCCATGGATCAAAGTGTATTAGTCTAGTCTAGCGCGTGTGGCGGCGGTGGAGGAAATGGCAGGCGCCAGAGCAGGATGAGATGACCCTCACTGGAGTGGACTGGAGCTTGCTTTGTTTGAAAAGCGAAGACAAAGACACAAACCGATAAGGTTCTTTTATGTTAGAATAGTGACGGGTAAAGAAATAAAATCCATCATATCTGTGACTTCAAAAGTAACATGCTGAAATCATCTCTTGTGACTTTTCTTTCTTGTGTGTACGAAGACCCGCCACTTTTTAAACAGTACCGACACTGGTCTTGATTTCATCTATCAATAATGATTCATTATTGACAATGTCTCGTGAGACCATCCCTTTTCTTTTCTATGGTTTTATATGGATGCAAACCGTCCTCATGTGCTATTAAAATATCCCCTTTGCATCACAACTATTAGAGCATATCCAAGAGCCTAGGTAAAACTATGATCTAAAACTCATGATTTAGCATTCTCTAAAATAGATAGCCACTTAAAAATACATAGTACTCCAACAATCTCTCTAAAAATTAGCTCTTAACTATATTTAGTAGGTCCATGTCATTACATTTGTGCCGCATCTTCTGAGAATTAGTCCACATGCAAGGACGCTAGGCATGCAGGAGCTGC
Organism: Themeda triandra; assembly: GCA_018135685.1. Lineage (NCBI taxonomy): Eukaryota > Viridiplantae > Streptophyta > Magnoliopsida > Poales > Poaceae > Themeda > Themeda triandra. Next base: position 138,524 of record JAENPR010000862.1, read on the forward strand.
GCGCGGATGGCGAGCCGGCGCCGCTGGTTAAATATAGACAGCGAGATTTCCGGAATAACGTGTACTGTAAAAAGGAAAACTCGATACAGAAGCTGTTGGACGCATTTCTTTCTCCCACAATCGGTAAACCGGGTTTCCCGGAGCCTTTTACCAAGGCTGTAGGAGATGCTCTTATCCTTGGAATTTCGGAGAACAAAGTGGTCTTAAAAAATCATATCAGTCCCAACTATTGCTTTGATCAACAGCTGTGGCATAAGAATTTGTTTTGGAGAACATTTCTGTTCGTTAAAAGCACTTTATACATGAATGAAAAATACGGGCTCTAGGCAATTCAGTGTCTTAGTTTAAGAGCATTTCCAAGGGTTAGGCAATTGGAGTTTGTCATTTGAGGCAATTTGCAACTCTCCAAATGAAAATGGCAAGGCTAAAAAGTTATGATCTCCAAGGGTTATTCATTTGCACTTGGCATTTGAGGGAATTTTGGGCATGCGAGAGGGACATGCGGCGAGAAAAAGTCACGGGAGGGGGGCGAGAGAAACGTGGACCGAGATATGCCAAGCCGGACTGCCTTGGCATATATACCAACTCTTGAGCTCTATTTGCCAAGTTAAGGAAAATGCAAAGGCTAAATGCAAAACCATTGGAGGGGAGTTTTTAAGAGTTTTTGGCAAATTGGTAAATGCAAAGGCTAATTGCATAACCCTTGGAGATGCTCTAAAGTATAAATCCAAATGCATATGCATCATTTCCTTTTTCTTTTATTTGTTCAGCACATACCATTTTTGGGTTTTCGTAGTGAAGTCTTCCACAAGAAGACAAGCAGCCCTCATCTTCTGATCCTTCTCGATCACGTGACACGAGAGACCTACTCGCGCAACCGGCCGGTTAATTTGCTTCGCCGCGCCCGTGCGACGGTGGGAGGGCAGACATGCTGACTTCTTCTGGTTAAATGGGCTAGCTAATCACGATGCGCTCCTCTGGCGAGCTCGGTTCTTGGGGTTAACCCCGAGCCCGACGGAGGGAAGAGCAGGGCCGGCCGGGAGGTCGTGCACTGCACCACCCGGGGTAATCGATTAGATTTCCAATTTTAGGGGCTGAGTCGCCGACGCGTCGATGGAGACTACGAGCGAGGCTTCGGTCTCGAGAGCTGCATGCTTCTGGCATTGATCGCGATTGCTATGGGTTACTGATTGACTGGCCTGTGAAGAGCATCCGAGACTCAAAGGACTGAATATTGTGTGAATATTGTGTGATTTCAGAATGTGGTTTCAGGACTGAATATGTGCCCTTACTAGCTCCCTCCTCTATCCTTCCCATCGTCCACGATGGCACGATCTGTATTAGCTCCCTGTAATCGTCGTTAGTACTAGTGTGGCCCGGGATGCACACGCTGCTGGTTGTTGCAGCCAAGCAATGGGAACAACTTATCTAAGACAGCAGCAAGTGTGGCGATTCGTTAGTACCAGTGTGTGACCCGGGAGGCACACGCCGCTGCAGCCAAATTAAAATGGCATGGACGCTTACGCGTCAAGCTCCTCCAAATCCACCTGCTCACCAGTTCTTGCCACTCCCTCCCCACAGTCCCTCTACAAAAGAGGCTAAGGGGCTAAGGGCATATGCCCTCATCCTCAAAGGACTGAATATTGTGTGATTTCAGAATGTGGTTTCATGACTAAATATGTGCCCTTTGGCAAGGGAATTACCGGTTCGTTGCACAATCATCCAATTCCAAGGGTAGGGTCGTTCGTTTTCAGAATGGCAAGGCGGTTCTGAGCAAAAGCTTCTGCTGTGAAAAAAAATTACGACCTCCTGATGTGCTTGCTGCACGGCGGAAATACACGCGGTCATTGTTCATGTCGCTAGCGAGCGCCAGCACCATCGCTCTTCCCATCTTGCCTTAAGCCTCGCCTCTCCCTCCCCACACTCCCTCTACAGAAGAGGCTAAGGGGCTAAGGGCATATGCCCTCATCATCTACACCATTGAATTCACATTGAGATGTGTGTGTGCACAATTCTCAATGTTAATCCGACGGTGTAGGTGATGAGGGCACATGCCCTTAAGGGCATATTTTACTTTCTCACTAGAGCAGCCCTCGAGCCAACTCAGCAGTCCGAGCGAACTCAGTAGCCAAAGCAGAGCGACCGAGTGAGAGCGCGCCAATGGAACGCAGCCACCTCGCCACCGCCTCGGGACACCTTCATCTCGCCGCTGCGGCGTACTACATGGCGAAGACGCGGGCGTGCCGCACCGAGGAGCCCAACGACGTTGCTTCGCTCGCTCGGCTCGAGGTTGCTTCGCCTTCCATCATTGACCCAGCTTCCCCCGACGGCGACGGCGACTCCATCTCGATCGACGTTGACGAGGGCAGTGCCGGTGGAGGCGGCGGCGACGAGGTGCGTCTGACTTTCCCTTTCCCAAATCTTCCTAGCTCTCACCTGCGATGCGATTTGTCCTTTTCCGCTCGGATTCCAATTCTGTGATTTCATCATCCCTTGGGTTGAACGTCGGGTTGGGGTTTGGGGTTTAAGAGTGCACTGAAAGAGTTTTTTGGGCTAGGGTTTAACTTTCCATATGCTATCTGGTCTGTCCGGTTGTCATCACTGACTCTTGTAAAGGTTGCACACACTGAGATCCGAGGAAAGAAACAGGCTAATGTGTTTTAGTAGTGTTGACATCCAAACCATATGGAAAAGGAGATAGTTGTTATTCTTAACATCCTCTTCCGTAACTTGAGCTTCACAATAAGTTCAAAAAAAAAAAAAACTTGAGCTTCACAATCAATTTGTGAATATTGTCAAAAAAAATCAATTTGTGAAAAATAGCTTATTTTCTCCCTAATTTGTGTGTTGGCATCCAAACTACGAGAAAAGGAGATAGTTGCTATTCTTAACGTCTTCTGGAGCTTGAGCTTCACAATCAATTTGTGAGACATAGCTTATTTTCCTCCCTTCTTTTAACCAGGAGATTCCCTTGGATTATCTTACAATTGAACATGAGGTGTTACGAAACCAGTGCTAGCTGTGGCGGCCGATACTCTAGCTAGCTAGTATTGTTCATGTTCTTGCAAACTCATGATTTTTGCTGCTCGCTTAATTAAAGTTGGTTTAAACTAACATTCATATTCAGTCCAAACTACAAAACAAAATAATTCATCTATATGTTCCTAGTGTTCTTTTTCTTGCAAATTCATGAATTTTGTTGTTTGGTTTGGATATTCATATTCAGTGCAAACTACAAACAAAATAATTCAAATGTACCAGGAGCTCATGATTTTTAGGGCTTTGCACTGTGGGAGCTGGAGTGGACCATGCAGGACCTCTACGACCATCTCTGCTCCTGCTGACCACTTTCGTTCCACCGGCTCCAGCCTAGGCGCTGCCACAGGACGAGGAAGACTCCGTAGACGATGATGATCCACGTCACCTGCCGCCGCCACCGTTAGATCAGCGGACCATACCAAACATCACACGTGCCGTCCATATACCATCATACCAGTATGTACATACACATGCTATTGGCGTGGATTGAGTTGCTTCTATTAGCATGTTTGGGTTATCTTGAGCAGAGTTGATGTTGTGGATCACTCTTGGACTGGTTATTATGAGTACCTCATCCATGTGGATGTAATGAGTTCACAGCCGACGATTTTCCCTTGAAGAAACAACCAAACACTATAACGTTGACTTAACTATAATTTCGAATTGGTAGTACGTACCGAGCGCCGCCTAACAAACGATTTTCATACGCAATGCCAGCCCTACTCTTGAGAATTTTTGGGTGGGTACGACGAACATGTACCCCATCTCCATTAGTTGTATCATTATATATACAAGGTCAAGGGATGCAACTTCTCCTCACTTAGCGATATGGCATATTTACATTGAACTGTTTCAGTTAGACAAAAGAAAAAAAAAACGCATGGACGAGAGCTGCATACACCTTGCGGCTAAAACGCCCCGCGCGCTTTGAAACATGCACGTGATACGGCCCAACATCTAGGCTCAGCCCACACAAAGCAGGTGGGCGACCCAAGATTTATGCGGCCTGTTTCCTTTCTTTTTGCGTGAGTTCGCTTGTGCTGAATGACTGAACCTGCTTGTTCTGAATGACTGAACCTAAAGTCTTCAACAGAAAATTGTAGTGTACGGAGAAAATTGTTGGCTGACATCTCTCCTACCGTCAGAGCTAGTTTGGTTGTAGTATGTCTTTTTTTTTTTTTTCATCAAAAGAACAACAGAAATTTGTTTGCATATTTTATTTGCAATCGCAAGCACGAGGGGAAGCCTGGGCTGCAGTTCACTTATTCGTCGATGTTACAATAATTTTGCTAATATATTTCCCTGGAAACGAACAGTGCAGACCAGGAAAAACACAGATGACTCTGTCGGACTTGCGCGACTCTCTAGTCTTTACTGCCACGACGAAATGCTGAGATTATTTATTCGGTTGTTCATGACGGTGTTGTTTGAGTACAGGATCTGTTATCAACATTCAGCAAGCACTCTCGCGTATACTTATTCGCAGCATCAGGGTTCAGGAACAGACATACACCGCATCAATTCTTGGGGCACCGCGGAAGGAAGCACGGAATCGGTTGGAGCGCGATGGGTGGCTTCTCCTCACGGAACAACGGGAGCAGAGCTGCACATACGACACGACAGTTTTAGCCGATCTGCTTCTATCTCAGAGTTTCAGATGTGCCAAAATACTGCGATAATAATAGCTAGATTGGTAGAAGAAGTGGCACTCACATCGTCGTCCTTCGCAGGTGGAGCTGCAGCCGCCCATGATCACCACGCAGATGAACGCCATGGCCTGCACAAACGCAATCAGAGCGCGAGCTTTAACCGATGCTGATGCCATCTTGAGCCGCTGTTGAGCAGACAGCAGAGTGTGGACTTCAGGATGGTAGCCCGGCCTACTCGATCGAGAAATCAAAAGGGCTCTGCGGAGGTATTTATAGCAGGCAGGCTTGATCTTTGGCTCTTGAGGTGGCAGGACACGTCGCACCTCACTACCTCAGTGTTACAACGTGTAATCCAAATTGGATGGAGAAAAAAGTGGAAGATAAACAGAAATTCTGGAAAATCCACGCTTTGCGTCTCGTTTTTTCAACACAGGTGGCCTGGACTTATTGAACGATGCCATATTGTTTTCGGTAATGCTTGTGTTAAGACGTCCTGATCATAGGACAAACCCCGGCGGCCCGGCCCATCACGATTTGCCCAACTCCGATAGGTGGCACACCACGTTCCTGAACCGCACGTACTCCGTACACACGTCTACGAAGGGGACGAGGGGGTTCCGGCCTCGGATGCTACGAAGGGGACGAGGGGGTTCCGGCCTCGGATGCTCCGTCGTCTTATCCTCTCCGCTGCCCTCCCCGCTACTCTATCTCTCTCTCCCCCGTACTCACTCTCTCACCTTCGCCGGCGACCTCCCCGGCATACTCCACGCCCTGAGCTCGCGCGCGCAACCCAGGGGCTCCTCGTGCTAGCGCACGCGGCTCACTGCTTCGCCCTTCTCCTTTCTCTCTCTCAAGCACATCCATGGCGGGGGATCTGCCACCGGCCATGGCAGATTCGCCGGCGACAGCGGCGTGGATCTGGCGGATCCGGCGCTGCCAGCCGCAGATTCGGTGGCAACGGAGGCACCCTCGCATCCCTCTCACTCGTGAGCCCCACGGGGGCCTCCGGCGACGGTAGGGGAGGCTACAACGGCTTGGTGGGGAGGAGAGCCATGGCAGGGGCCATCCTCGTCGACGACCATGGCAGGAATTTTCGCTCGGTGTCTCCATGTTGCGGTCGGTGGCCTCTTCCCCACACACCCTCCTCCCCCGCCGTGCCGTGCTCCTCCATTCAGGCGAGCACCACCTCCCCCTCCACCCCCCCCTCTTCCTCCCTTTTTGTGTTTCACGAGAAGATTTTGGTTTGGTGCAATAGCAGATCTCATGTTGTTTCATGGGTTTTTTTCGAATGTTTCTCTCAAACATACGTCCTTTCGGATGGTTCAATAGATTTTATATTTTGTTTCAATAGATTTTCCCATCTTGGTTCAATAGATTACTTTTTTTTTTTTTCAGATTTGTTGGGTTTTGATTTTGTTTCACCAGTTTATTTTGAGTTGCAAGAACAGATCATCCACTATGTTTCACGCTGCATTTTTAGTGTGTGTTTTGTCTTCATTCTCGTTTTGTTTCACTTTTTTGGTCTCAACCCACGTTTCACTTAATTCAATTTTTTGTTTCGCCCTTCTCAATCTGTTGTTTCAATTTGATGTCTCTCCTTTGTTTCATTGGGATTTCTCCTTTTGTTTCAGAGGGTTGTTGGTCCTGTTTTGGAGTTCGTGGTGGCATGAAGGAGCAGGGGCCTGTTTGGAGTTCTTCTTTGTTTCAATCGTTTTGTTCATGTTGTTTCTTTGTTTCAGATTTGTTTTGTTTCAATCGTTTTGTTCATGTTATTTCTATTACCTTCTCGGTTTTGTTTCAGTTCATGTTGTTTTTTTTTTCTAGTTTTTGTTTTAAATTTTTTGTGTTTGCTTTTTTGTTTCAGAGGGCATGGCGCTCATGTTGGCCGCCGCCGGCGTCTCGGATCACGGAGGAGCAAGGGCGGCGGCGTCCAGATCACGGAGGAGCAGGGGGGTGGCGTCCGTGCGGTTGGGTCCGTGTGTGTCTGTGTGCATGTGTACAGGGGTGTTTTGGTGCAGCGCCTGAGTCGCTCCGAAGTCGCAAGTTCTACCTTCTGCGCGAGGCCAGGATTGTGTGAGGGGGGCAGGCGGGGTGGTGTGTGTACGGTTTTGGGCCGAGATGGGCCGCGCTTCTGGGGCGTCCTACCGCTAGGACGTCCTAGCGCTTGTGCTACCCTACTGTTTTGGGGCCCACTTTGTTGATGGTGTGGGGCCCTACTTTGTTGGACGATGCTTGGAAATTTGCCGCGGAATCTGATCCGAAATGCTCATTGTAACTTGGACTTTTAAACTTAGATAATCAAACACGCTATGGTTTGTTTAAGAAACAATTCCCCTCCCGATAGGAAGCTAATTTACCAATGTACCATTCCTGATTAGAATCAAGATAGTAGCCTGACTACATACAGATTACAAAAGTTGCACATATTTTGAAACTTAGCATCGCCGTCACAACATGTCGTTATTTTTAAAAGCGTCTGAAGAACCTGATTATGCCATGACACTATAACAGGAACAGCAAGAGTGACTGCATCAGTGCTCAAGAGATGAAATCCAAACTCACTTGCTCCCAATCTCCCATTCATATCCACTTTTGAATTTCACTAGAAACCACCAAGGAAGGAGAGGAGATAAGTTAGGCTGAATCATCGCAAGCTATCTGTTTTCTTCCGTTCCCCACTCTTGATAGTACAACAATGTACACTCGACTAAAGCAACTACAATCGTAGAAAACCACTGCCCCAGCCCCAGCCCCAGCCCCAGCGCCTCCGCCCCCCTGCCCCGCGCGCTTCCTCGTCGCCCGCCGCAACCACTGCCTCCCCGCCTCCCACCCGTCGCCGTGCTCTACCCACCAGCGGCTCCCGCCCCGCCTCCTGCGCCTGCCCGCTCGCCCCCAGGCCGCCGCCATGTCCGCCGTGGCGCGGGCGCCCGCGCCGCCCGTGGCGCCGCCGGCGCACCCCACCTATGACCTCAAGGCCGTCATCGCGCTCGCCCTCGCGGAGGACGCTGGGGACCGAGGTACGCAGCTAAGCTACATGGTGCGTCACGCTGGCGTACTGTTCGCTTCCCCCTGCGATTCAGAAATCCACGAGAGCGCTAGCAAGCTGTTTGTTGTTACTCTCGAGCACTACGGTGTGTGTTCCATTGCGCGGAGCGCAGAAATCATTTGATTCCTGCATTCTAGTGCTGTGATCGCAATTGGGCTCGTGGATGTCGTGGTAACCACCGACCAGATATAGATAGTACTGCTGGCGCTTAGTGCAAAAATCTGATCCTGTGCTGCTGTGTGCTCATCTCATTGTCAATGAGCGCAGTGGCACTGTGGCAGTGTGGCACAGCTGGGGTCTTAGGAAGTTGTACTAGGCAAGTTAGTTTTTGGATCCTCAAATGATGCTGTCCGTTCACAATCACAACTGATTGCATCTAGTAAAAGAAAATGTGAATACAATCTGTGTTCCTAACCTTTTATTACTGTGCACATTTGCACTACCACAATGAATAATTAGCACATTTTCCTTTCATGCTTGTATTCCCTTTGTACTTTGGTTGCTGGTGCTTATCTTATTTATATTTCCCCTACATTTTTTTACCTGTTTGGCTCTTGTTTTTGCTTAAACTGTGCACTGCTATTTGGGTTCTTGGTGACAGGCTTTCTGTCAGGCTGCTTTGTGAGCAGTGTAAAAGGCTACTCAGAGAAACTCAAAACTCTTGTAGTGAATGGCAAATAACAGATCTTGGAAAATTCTGAGCTGGAATGTAAGAGGTGTTAACAGTGACACCAAGTGGAACTCTATCAGAGATAAAATCATTGAAAGCAGATGTGAAATAGTATGCTTGCAGGAAACAAAGAGAGATCACTTTGATCTGGCCTTCATCAGGAAAATTTGCCCCATTGGCTTTGATCAATTTCAGTTCCTGCCATCGGTGGGAGCATCAGGAGGCATTATTGTCATTTGGAAGAGCAGTGCTTTTACTGCCACCCTAGTCTCCACTCATAGTTATGCCATCACTCTAGATCTCAAAGCTACTGTTTCTAATGATTCCTGGAGGTTAACAGGTGTTTACGCACCATGTACCCCAACTGGGAAAAGAGAATTCCTAAGTTGGTTCAAGAGGTTAGTGGTGCCTGAGGATGAGAACTGGATTTTTGTGGGTGATTTCAACCTGCTTAGAAGACCTGAGGACAGAAACAGACCTGGGGCTGATCTGAATGAAATCTTTCTGTTCAATGAAGCAATTGATAAGCTAAGCTTAGTAGAATTGCCTCTTCATGGGAGAAGGTACACTTGGACAAACAAACAATTCCCACCACTGCTAGAAAGGCTAGATTGGTTTTTCACCACAAATGCCTGGACAGAAGCTTTCCCTGACACAACAGTGAAAACTCTAGTGATGGAAACATCTGACCACTGGCCCTGTATTGTGGAGATTGACACTTCCACCCCAAAGAGTAACCAGTTTAGGTTTGAGAATCACTGGCTCCAGAATCAAGACTTCATCAATGTACTGGTTCAGGGATGGAATGGCCCTGATCACATTACTGATCCTGCAAAAGCCCTCACAGCAAAATTCAAGAACCTCAGGAAGCATCTGAAAGATTGGAAAAAGACTCTACCAAAGTTGGCAACTGCAATTGACAAGGTCAAACTAGTTCTACACTTCCTAGAGACAATTGAGGTAATGAGAGACCTGTCTCTAGAGGAGTGGAATTTCAAGGAACTAGTAGCCCAGAAATTGATAGATCTCTTGCATGTGAGAAAATCTTTTGGGTTCAAAGAGGGAAAATAAGATGGGTAAAAGAAGGTGATGCTGCAACAAAGTACTTCCATGCCCATGCCACCATGAGACTTAGAGGGAACAAAATAGCATTTTTGCAGGACAGATGGGGTAACTCATGGGGAGGACATGAACAGAAGGCTGAAATGCTTTGGTCAGCCTTCAAGGATAGATTAGGGGTTTGAACACACGAGATGCTTTGTTTGACTTGACTCGAACCGATTCGGCCAGTGATGAACATGGAAGACCTGGAATTGCCTTTCACAAGGGAAGAAATTGAAGGTGTCATTATCAACTTACCAAATAACAAATCACCAGGCCCAGATGGATTCGAATTCATCAAGAGCTGCTGGCCCTTAATTGCTAATGACCTGATTATGTTGTGCAAGGAATTCCAAAATGGGAATATTTGTTTGAGAAGCACCAATAGTTCTTTCATCACTCTAATCCCCAAGCTTGATTCACCTTTGACAGTTTCAGATTTTAGACCCATCTCTCTTTTAAACTCTTCAATGAAGATCATTACAAAGCTGCTGGCAAATAGGCTGCAGGGACATATAAGAGAGTTAGTTCACCAAAACCAATATGGCTTCATAAAATCAAGAACAATTCAGGATTGCCTGGCTTGGGCTCTGGAATACATCTTCAACTATCACAAATCAAGGAAACAAATTGTAATATTGAAATTAGATTTTGAGAAGGCTTTTGACAAAGTAGAGCATAGCTCAATAATCCAGATAATGAGAGCAAAGGGGTTTGGAGAAAAGTGGACACAATGGATTGAAAGCATTCTGGACTCAGGCACTTCATCTGTCATCTTAAATGGTGCGGTTGGGAAGACCTTTCATTGCAAGAGGGGAGTGAGACAGGGTGATCCCCTCTCCCCCCTTATGTTTGTCATTGCTGCAGATCTATTGCAGTCAGTCATGAATAAAGCAAAGGAAAGAGGATTGTTCAGGCAACCAATTCCTCTACAATACACTGAAGATTTTTCCAATCTTGCAATATGCTGATGATACTTTGATTGTCATGGAGGCATGCTCAAGGCAGTTGGTTACTCTGAAAGCACTTTTACATAGTTTTGGTGAATCTACTGGATTAAAGGTCAATTATCATAAATCTTTCATGGTGCCAATCAACACCCCAGAAGACAGATTGCAACTACTTGCAGCAACCTTTGGATGTGAAGTTGGGACTCTGCCCTTCACATACTTAGGTCTACCTCTCAATCTAAATAAGCCCAGGGCAATTGATTTTTCTCCTTTGGTTAATAAGTGTGAAAGAAGACTGGCTGCAACATCAATCTTCTTAAACCAAGCAGGGAGACTGGAGGTCACCAACTCTATCCTGACTTCAATGCCAACCTTTTGTTTGAGCACCTTCCTCCTGCAAAAAGGGGTCATTGAACAAATTGATAAGTTCAGAAAACTATGTCTTTGGAGAGGTTCGACATCAATGCAAAGAAAAAACCAAAAGTGGCATGGACAGTAGTGTGTACTGAAAAAAATGAAGGAGGTCTGGGTGTACTGGATTTGCAAACACAGAATGAGGCATTGTTGATCAAACATCTGCATAAATTCTACAATAGGGAGGACATCCCATGGGTATCCCTAGTGTGGGAAAAATACTATAGCAATGGTAAACTACCTGGTATGCAGAGGAAGGGATCTTTTTGGTGGAGAGCTATGACTTCTCTGTTGAATAAGTTCAAAGGGATGGCAAGGGTTAATGCGGGCAGTGGTCAATCATGCCTTCTTTGGGAAGACCTTTGGGGGGAGCAAATCTGAGACATCGATTCCCTGAACTGTTTTCATATGCAATAAACAAAAACATCACCCTTCAGGCTACCATTCAGGAAGTTCAGCTACATTCGATGTTTCACTTACCCCTATCCCAACAAGCTCATTCCCAACTAGTTGAACTAAGTAATGATCTACTATAGCTAGACAATGTTGACAGTCAGGACAGTTGGTCCTATATCTGGAACTCCAGTCTATTCTCTGTCAAAAGGGCATATAGACAGCTAAAGGGTCACCAGGAAATTCACCCAGCCTTCAAGTGGGTCTGGGCTTCTTCTTGCCAACCGAAGCACAAGGTGTTTTTCTGGTTGGTGTTGAGAGACAGATTGAGCACGAGGGAGTTACTAAGAAGGAAAAGAATGCAGCTTCCAGACTTTACTTGTGTGCTTTGTACTGACACTACTGAAGAATCTCTAACGCACCTATTGCTGGAATGCAGTTTTGCTCAACAATGTTGGGCTCTCATTGGCATACAGGTAGACCTGGAGGCTGACCCTTTTCAGATTCTTCAGCAGTTTAGAGAGCAGTTAGGTGTTCCCTTCTTCATGGAAATTATTATCCTGATGTCCCGGGCCATTTGGATGGCACGAAACGATTTCATCTTCAAGCAAATTGCTCCGGCAGTTCACCTGGCTGACGCCCACTTCAACAAGGAACTAAGACTTTTGCTCTTGAGAGCAAAGCCAACTCACCTTCATAGTCTTCAGGCATGGATTGCAAATCGAGTGTAGCAAGATCCTTAACAGTCCTGTTGCTGCTTTTTTCCTGAATTTTTTTTGTTTCCTGAACCAAAGAAGTGTGCCTTCGCCTTCGCCTCCGGAGGGGGGGTCTTCTTTGCCTTTTTCTTTTTACTTCTTTGTTCTTTAAACTTGTACTTTTGCTTACTTCTTATTAAAGCACTGTAGGGGTGCAAACCCCTCCAGTTTTTCTTCAAAAAAAATAATCAGCACACTTCAGTGGGATGCATAGGTCATGTGAGGCTGTGATTCTTGTCCAATTTGTTATGAGTGGGATGCACAATTCAGGTTTCTCCTTGATTACTTGTGCCTCCTTGATTACTTGTGCCGTTGTGCGCAAGCGTATGTACTGTAGAAAAATTATACATGAAGGCAGAATGAAGAAAATAGTTAAGGGATAACGATCTGTGGATAGTCAATTTATATCGTGTCTCCATGGTCTGCATTGCCTAGTCCATGCCCTTCAACGTCACTACAATCTCCAAGTGTTTCCCTATTTTTAATTCAAACACACGACGTTCTTAATTCTTATTTTCTTAACCACTCAGTTTCCTCCTCCCGACTCCTGAGACTTTAGACAATGGGTATCGTAACTAAAAGATCAATACCACTAGTCTGTCCGCTTAGGTCATTCCTCAAATTGCTATGCAGCATACTATGTTTTCATATTTTTTTATGTGAAACTATTTGCATTTTTAATGTGTGTACATCTGGTCTGTTTGTCTTTGTAAACACCTTCAGGGGATGTATCCTGTTTAGCCACCATACCTTCTGATGTGAAAGCCGAAGCTACATTTATTGCTAAAGCAGATGGTGTCATTGCTGGAATATGCCTAGCAGATATGATATTTAACCAGGTTGATCCATCTTTGAAGGTATCTACTTGGCATCTTTTCTCCCATTTGAGTTTTGGGAAAGATCTTGTTCTCTAGATATTACAGGCAGCATTATCTATACCAAGTGTTCTTTTTTTAACCGAAATTGCAGGTTGAATGGTTTGAAAGTGATGGCAATTATGTCCGTAAAGGATTGCAGTTTGGAAAAGTATATGGTAAAATGCATGTGCAATGTTGTCAGCCTACTTGAAATTTGAACTTGTTAATGCTTTAAGTGAAATCATTTTTACATTGCTATCTTTGTATCAATGGTGTGCCCGGAGCATCATCGTTGCTGAAAGGGTTGTGCTAAATTTCATGCAGCGGATGAGTGGGATTGCGACCCTAACAAAGGTTATTTCTGCCCTTATTTACATGATTAACCTGCTTCTTGGATGAACTGGAATGTGTCTCCTTGTTTATCCCAGTCTCTGGGGCCTTGTCTATGCTATAGTTTGAAAGTCACTATGTGCTCCTCGATTCTTTTCTTGCTATGTCCAGTACATGCATAATATTCAATTTCCAGCCATTTGGATACTTCCAGCCATAAAGTTTTTTTTTTTTGTGTGTGTGTGTGTGTGTGTGTGTGTGTGTGTGTGTGTGTGTGTTGGTCTTGGAACTTACACCTGATATTGTTGCTTCTTTTTTTACTGCCACAGTAGCTGTCAAATACTAGTTCTTCAGACTTTATATTTCACGATCCCCCTATCCTTTCCACCACCAATCAGTACCTACATGAGATGAAGGGCAAGCAGAATTGCAATATGAGGACTAAGAAACAGCCCGAAGAGATGACAATAACAACACAAAAGAAGGCATGCTTACTGCCCACTTGTCAATCAGGCGTAAACCTGGGGCGGTTTTCCTTGTTTCCAATATGCATGCTGGACGGGCAGCATCAGACATAGCCTGGACAGAACAACAGAAGCTTTACTGTCATATCAAATTACAATGATGTGATCTAACCACAGGCTTGGTTTGTTTGATATGGTTATGATAAAAGATAATCATATTTCTGTTGCTGGTGGGATTGCAAATGCAATGACATCTGTTGATCAATACCTGCAGAAGGAAAAACTCACAATTCCTGTCGAGGTAGGTACTTTTTTACTGACGCGCTTGTTGAAAAGAACAAACATATGTGTCTATGTATTAATATTTTGGTGGTTCACTTTCTTTGTTTAGGCTGATCTGGTTTCTTGATGTTTTATTCAACTGTGTCCACATATTCCCATAGAAAAAGAAAGCAAAATCACACATATTGACATATGCCTTTTTTAATAAATTAGGTCGAGACAAGGACAATTGAAGAAGTGAAAGATTTGTTGAAGTATGCTGCTGAGAACAAAACTTCATTAACCCGTATAATGTTGGACAATATGGTTGTTCCTCTTGCAAATGGGGATGTAGATGTTTCAACGCTTAAAGACGCAGTTCAGTTGATAAATGGTAGATTTGAGACTGAGGTATGCAAATTTAACTCTTTCTTTTTTGTGTGTTTATATGCCATGAAACACAACCGGATCCACAGTGTTTGCCGATGGCTTGATGCCATCGGCAAACACCTATAAGCCATCTGAAAAGAGGTTGCCGATGGCAAAGTGACGTGGCCATCGGCAACCTCCCATCGGCAATATCGTCATCGGAAAACAATTTTTTGGCGATGGCAAAAGTGGATGCCATCGGAAAACTATTTGCCGATGGCCGTGGCCCCCATCGGCGAACACTCCACGTCAGCCTCCCCGCCGTCAGGCCGACGGCGGTTTGCCGATGGCTAAAGCCATCGGCAAACAGTCTTATTTTCCGATGGCCACGGCCGTCGGCTTTTTTTTTTTTTGTTTTGAAAAAAGAATTCCCTATTTTTTTTCCGATGGCCACGGCCATCGGCAAACCTGGGGTACGCTGGGCCAAATTCCCAAGGTTTGCCGACGGCTGGCCATCGGCAAACCTGGGGAAATTTTTTTTTTTTGCTTTTTTTCCCTGTTTTCTTCCATTTTCAGCACATTTAATCACAAACAATGATATCACAAGCAAGATATACAACATTCATCACATATATTCCCAATAATACGCTATTTCAACCATAATATAGCATCAAATCCATATAAAATGTCCAAAATCATCCATACAAGTCGAAATGGCTCCATACAAGTCCCAATTCATGCATACAACTCCAAATGCATCCATACAAGGCCAACATCGGCCAAACATGTCCGACGTGGCACAACAAGGTCCAAAATCAGGAATAGAAGGTACCTAGCTCGTGGCGCCGTCCCCTTGGGAACCCGAGCCCCCGAAGCATCCTCCCACGCAGCCAACTCCTCCGGCCGCGGCGCCGCCGCCGCCACGAGTACCGCTAGTGGCCGAGCTGCTCGCGGCGCAGCTGCGTGGGGAACCGAGACGGCCCGGGCTGCCCCTGCGGCGGCCACGAGTACCCCTGCGTCGGTGGAGGACCCGGGACGAACGGCTGCGTGAGGAGGCTCTGGAAAGGACCCCAACCGGGCTGTGGAGGAGGAACCTGTGGAGAAGCACCCGCTGGAGGGCTAGCACCTGGAGTTGGGTTCGAACCCTCCGACTGCGTCTACACAAAGACCAAGTGATGGAATTAGTACCGCAAACCGGCATCACAAGCTAAAGCGATAGGCAATGTAGGGACTCACCGGACGAGGTGCAAGAAAAGGCGGCAAAGTGGAGGTACCGGTGGTGGAGCGAAGAAAGCGGCCGGAGGCTCACTCATTCTCATGGCACGCATGTGTCTTTGGGACATCTCGCGACCACGCCCGCTGGTAGTGCGCCGCAACCGAGGCCGCGTGCTCCGATAGGCAAGCGCCATCTCGCTCGGTTGGCTAGCACCTCCCGGACCGTGGCCTGCAATATTACACGAGCATGGTGGATTGTATTTGAAGGCAAGGTACATTATTTGTGAAACGGTTGAACGACGAATGAAACTCCACTTACCCGAAGACCCGCGATCCGCCGCGCACCGCCGGGCTGCCGAGGCGCTATGGGGACCCGCGGTCCGCCCTACGCCGGTCTTCCTTGCGGATCTCGGTCAGCGTCGGGACAGAGGACGGGTCAATGGCGCTGTGGGCCATATAGAACCGGCCGTGCTGCTTCCCTCCTCCCAACCTCATCACGAGCTGAGGGTCTATGGGCTCGGCGGTGACGTCGTAGGTGTCGCCATGGGCCTCTCGAGCTGCGGCGGCGTACTTGGTGAGCTTGTCGTACACGACCGGGCTGGTGTACTTCTCGGGCCCGTCCGAAGAGCTGTACGTGGTGGAGGGCGCTTTCGCTGGGCCCTTGTGAGCAAGGGCCCACCCCATGTACTCGTTGATGGGCTGCCCGGGGTGGTGCTCCCTCTGCGAGGAAAACAGAAAACATGGTTACAAGTAGAGATATATGAAATCCGGCGCTATAAGAAATGGTTGAACACAAGCATACCCATGTTTCCATGAACTCACTGAGGTTCTGGCTCCCCTGGTGGTGTGAGACCCCGGACCTCGCCATCTCTTCCAAGCGCTTCGCCCGACGTGCTCTGTGCTCCACGTACGCCGCCGGCGTTTGCCACCCTCTGACAATCGTACGCCAGCAGTCGGCGTACTTGCTGCACCAGCCCGGAGGTGTCTGCATGACATTCAAGTATTAGATCTTCCAGATAATGAGTTGAATGTGTCACATAAGGAATCACAGCGGTTGTTTTCCTACTTATTTACCTGCATGTACTGCTCCTCGGTGAGGTCGGTCTCCGCTCACATATCATCTCCCCGGCTCGGGTCTTATCCACCTTCACCCCCCGAAGTTGGCGTAGTAGGAGATGACGGCCTGGGTGTGTGCCTCGTAGAACATGTCCTTGATCCGCAACTCGCACACCTTGTCCCGATGCCGGTCCGCCACATCGGGGTCCCCGCCCTCCGCCAACCTATAGTACAACCGCACACGGGCATCAAACATCATTCCATTGTTTGAGAAAAGTCCAACAAATGCGTAGTATTGAGATATGCGTTGCGATTGAAAGACTCACCTAGAACTGCTTCTTGATCTTCTCAGCGAGGACTTCCCCATGTGCGTCCTTGATTAGGAAGTAGTATGGCCATTTGTCGGCACGATCGTCTCCCCTCGATGGTGACCAAGCCGGGGAAGTTTGCCTTAATCACTCGCCCCTAGATGCTAGTGACATGGGGCGAACACTTCGGCCGACACCTTTCTCCGGCCACCGCACAAGCACATCAATTGTTAGTATGCGGTTTTAATTCGAAAATGAAATAAGAACAAGTACAGAAATCAACAATGGATACTTACGTCCCGAGATCACGATCTGCGGGGGCGGTCCTCGTGGCGCGGCAAGTGCTCGGGGAGCCTAGCGGGCCCGCCCGGAAGGGCTTCTTCGCGGTGCCTGTGGAAGCCGAGGTGCCTGCAGTCTCCTCCTCCTCGTCGTCGTCGTCGCCACCGCCGCCGCCGACGTCCTCCTCGTCGTCGTCGTCGCCACCGCCACCGCCGCCGCCGTCCTCCTCCTCGTCGTCGTCGTCGTCACCACCGCCGCCGGCACAAACAGCCTCGTCCTCAAACAGCCTCATCTTGGCGGTCCTTCGCCTACTCCCCCCCTCGCGGTCGACGGCTCCACCTCAAGCTCCTCGTCGTCCTCCTCCTCGTGGTTGCCGGCCTCCACGTGCTCCTCGTGGTGGCCGGCCACCACGTGGTCCTGCTGGGGCCCGAGGTGCATGTACTTGGACCCGACATTCGTCGGCGCGACCGTCCTCCGCCCGGCATTTTGTCGAGTGCCCGCAATGACAAAGATTAAAACAGTTAGTATTAGTAGATTGCAAGTACTTGTAAAGAAAACATAAATGTAAGGTAATATAAATAACAGTATCAATATTACATGGATTAGAAACTATCTCCGCAAACGGCAATATTGCCGGCGAGCGCTCATCCTCGTCATCGCATCTGTCGTCATCACTATCAATATTGTCGAGCTCTCTTAAGTCCTCATCATTAGGCGCTACATGTTCCCCAACTTCTACATCGCGTCGCGTCTGCCAGGCATCTAGGATTCTTAAGTCCTCAGAATCGTGCACCTCATCACCCTCGTCCTCATCGGTGTCGTTGTTTACTTCCATACTCATCAACGAATCAATGTCTATCTCCAACTTACCTTCTAACCCCTCAGGTTGATAGAACTCATCTGCCCTTGGGTCAAAGTTGTAATCATCATCGTTCGGGACCGCCGCTTTACCACGTGGTGATACGAACTGCACAAGGCTCCAACGCGCAAGGCGCTTGTCATTCTGGTTTGCCCATGGGAGGTAATAAACTTGCTTGGCGTCTCGGTTAGCCACAATATAGACATCGTCTCCTCCATATTTGGAATCTGTCGGATTTCGACTTGCCCAATCTTAAGGTCCTTTTTTGTGACTGGGGATCGAACCAATGGCATTTGAACATCACGGGCTTACAACCTAGGAACTTGCCAAAGTCAAGCTCCAATATGTTCGACTATGCCGTAATAGTCCTTCCCATCCGTGCCGGAGTCCGAACTCCGGTGCACGTGGTTTTTAGATTGCCCCATTTCTCTTCGTAGCTTCTCGTGCGAAACCGATAGCCATTCACGTCATAAACGTCGAATGACTTGACATGTCGATCGAAGGTTTGGCCCACACATCTCAATACAGGGCTCATTTCCGCATCACAATTAGCCTGCACGGTTAGGACAGGTGGATAGTTAAGTTAATCGCTCATAGGAGCAAAGTGGAATCGAGGTTAGGTAGATAGTTACCTTTTTGCTGAA
This sequence comes from Themeda triandra, assembly GCA_018135685.1. Taxonomy (NCBI): domain Eukaryota; kingdom Viridiplantae; phylum Streptophyta; class Magnoliopsida; order Poales; family Poaceae; genus Themeda; species Themeda triandra. Next base: position 157,183 of record JAENPR010000862.1, read on the forward strand.
CCAATTGACGAAATCGGGCGTATTATGCGAGAAGATGGTCTTTCTCATCCTCGGTAGGAGCCCTACTGCAGCTCCGGTGTTCATTAATAAAGTCCCCGGAGAAACAAAGTAGACAAGAGGGGTCGGATCAATAGGTGGAGGATAGTGGCGACGTATGGAACAAGCTCATCGAGAACTTACTCTTGATAATCAATCGTTTCCTCAAGGTTCAACAACAAGTACATCATGATAGTGTGCCACTCATCATGCCGCAAGTAACGAGGGTCTCGGCTCCCGCTCTTCCGAGATCCCCTCTGAAAAGGCTGAGAGTGCATGAATTCTCGTCGATGTTGTAACGAGGGATTGGATCTCGTGGAGATGTCTGGGTTTTGACCATCCGACATCACAACTTGCTCGAAACTTTTTGAAATTTTTACCACACACTACACATGCCATGCCAACACAACTCGTCAAGTTTCGTCAATTTTGGATTCCGTTTGGATTTTATATAATTTAAAAACACTTTCCCGCACGTCACTACCCATGTTACGAGGCCAACACGGTCATAATTTCATGCGAGCTCCTGGATACGGCCTCAACTTACTCCGAGAATCATGAATATCATTTTTCGAATCAAAAGTCTGCATTATTTCATGTATCTGCAGTTCAAATTTTGAGGTGCGGGAAAAATTCAAAGAAAATAAAATAATTAACGAAATATAGCTCAAAAGTTCAAAATTGTCCCAAATTCTGGAGGTGAGTTGTATTTGGTGTAGCAAGACACCAGGAAAAAAATGGGAAGGAAAAAACAAAAAAAAAAGGATTGTTTGCCGATGGCCTTGGAAAGCCATCGGCAAATATACTATGCCGATGGCCGGCCATCGGCAAACATGGTGGGCCTGGGCGCTCCCCAGGCTGCCACGTGGCTACAATTTGCCGTTGGCCGTGGCCATCGGCAAATGCCGCAGTTTGCCGATGGCCTAACGGCGGCAGCCATCGGCAAACCCGACGGCGTCGGCCGCCGTCCGCTCCTGGCGAAGTTTGCCGATGGTGTGAGTATGCCGATGGCCGAGCCATCGGCAATCAAATTTTAGGCCGATGGCTTTTGTTCGCCGATGGCCTGGCCATCGGCAAATAGGCTTTTTGCCGATGGCCGTTATTCGCCGATGGCCCGGCCATCGGCAATAATATGTTTGCCGATGGCTTCACTTTGCCATCGGCAAATCGGGATGTTTGCCGATGGCAGATTCCTTGGCCATCGGCAAATTCCTGGGCCATCGGCAAACACTCGCTCTCCGGTAGTGAAAGTCTGTCTTAGGCTCGCCCTCTCTGACCTCAAGACGACCCCATTCCTTTGCTTCCACAATTGCCAGCAGCAGAGTGCAATGAAGGCGTTGAATTGCGTTTATGGAATAGATGTAGGCCTAGGAAGATTGTGGACGTTGTCAACGAAAAGTTCACTGTCTGATCGGAAGCTAAATCCTAACCTGCCCGGAACCCCCTGGCAAAGGCACAACCTGCAAATATGTGACCAACCATTTCGTTATGCAATCCACAGACCTCACGCGTTTTGGAATCAACAATATATGTTTTTCTTCAGCAGGTTAGCTTTGCACTGAATGCGTAGAAAGTAGCCACGTGGAGAATTGCACTCTTGCTGCAGCGTGGCTCTTCCACACAAAGTCCGCCATAGAAATTGGATTGCCGTCCTTGGACTGCAAATTCAGCTTTTTAAGGCTTTTCAGTTCTTATATGATGTAGTGTTAGTGGTATTGTTGCTTTGTTGAAAGCGATTGGGTCTCTCTGTTATTGGCAGGTTTGGGTGCTGAACGGTAATGACATTTTTTTAGGAGGGTAGTAATATATTTCTTTTCTGCAGGCATCTGGAAATGTGACAATCGATACAGTAAAGAAAATCGGAGAAACGGGAGTCACCTATATTTCAAGGTACTATTTCTTTTTCAGGGTTCTGACTGATTTAAACCTGTATTTAATGGGACAGACCTTGTCTGGTGCTCGGGTCTATGACGTATTTCGAATTAATGTACAACTACAAACCCCACTTCTGGAATCATTATACAGTTAGTTCAACGACTTGTTTGCTTTGTTCCAGCGGAGCATTAACGCATTCTGTGAAGGCACTCGACATCTCTCTCAAGATAGACACCAAGCTCGCTCTTCAGGTTGGAAGACGTACAAATCGTGCTTGACTCCACCAACGCATTATATTACGCATTGCCACTTATGCAAGTAAGGCCTGCCTCCTTATATAGCATGACTTTTATTCCCTACTTCTCTAAGCCAGCCCGTTTGCTTGTGTCGCCAGGATGATAAGAGATACCAGCGTGGCAAAACAGCTTAAATAACTTTGCGTGGCGCTGAGACCTCTGACTGCAACCACATGGGATTCATTCTTCAGTTTCATCTAAAATGCATAAATACCTTAATTTGGAGCAGAATAATTGGCAGGACAGACAGGTTGCTTCCAGCATTTGTTCTAGAACCAAGTTTGGAAGCAGGAAAAGCTGCGTTGTGCGGCAGGTAGGCGATACATCTTCCTGTGCCCAGCCACAGCTCGACAGCAGGTAGGTTTACTGTAAACGGGATGTCGCACTGAACTCGCAATACCACAAACAAAATAAGAAAAGATCGAGAATAAGATGCTTATCTTATCGCCTTCGTTGACAAAAGGCGAGGGCCAATAATTTATCAGTAGAAGAAGAAAAGCAAGAGGTTGCAAGGTCAACTCTGTACTTCACATCATACTATTCCATCGTTACGTCATCACTAAACACCCTAGTACGGAGTACTGATAATGTGCGCACCATGCACTCTATAGTCTAGGATAATATACGATCAATTTACTCGCGCTTTGAAAGAGAAATACGGGTCATAGTCGTATTTATTTCCGCCGTGGCAGGACTGAATTTTCTTGCTACGTTGTACAGGTACGTGCTGACTGCTGGTGTCGATCCAACGCAGTTCAAAAACCTTCATGCACGCCAAAAACCGGTCACTGGCTTTACTGCTAGGCTGGGCGTTGTGCTGATCTCTATTCTATCCGAGGAAGAGGAGATAAGAAGGGGTGGTGCAGATGCAGGTGCAGCCCACTATTTTGGCAATCTGCTACGTCACGCCCCCTCTTGGGAATGGACAAGCGAGTCGATCAAAATCAATAGGACGGGTGGGTGTGGGCCTGCCGATTAGTCTCGCAAGCTATACGCTTAGTGCGGTCGCGCCGTCTCCATGGTCGTCTCCATGGCTCGCTCGGTTCCTGTCGTCGGCGGTTCCTGTCGTCGGTGAGCCGACGATCGAGCGTCGAGCGAGCCGTTTGGAGTTTGGATCCATCGTATCAACGGACACGCGCGCACGGGCGCATACGAGCGAGCCGTTCGGAGTTCGGGTGGTATCAACGGCCACGCGGGCTCGGGGCACATGAACAGCATGATGATTGTCTGGTTTGGTTTGGAGCTTGGATTCGTCGCGTCAGAGCTGTCGTCCAGGTACAGGTGCAGTCCTTGCTGGCAGTGGCGGATCCACGGGAGGGGCTGGGGGTGCTGCAGCCCCTCCCGGTGGCCACAAAATCATATAGCATGTCTTTATTTTTGTCTAAAATTAGCATATAGTTAGTGTAATTTTTTTATTCTATGTTTATTATTAGTATATGATTAGTATAATTTGTATGTTTTGTCTATTATTAGCATATAGTTAGTATAATTTTTCGTCTTGTAATATTGTTTAGCACCCCTCTTAGTCGGTTTCTGGATCCGCCACTGCTTGCTGGTGTTGGGCACGTTGTGCTGAGATCCGGGCTGCTACCATCTGGCTCGCTCATGCTTTGTGCCGTTCTACTGCGATCGTTCCATTTGGACTGGTCAAGTCGGTTTGGGGCTGTCAAGGTGTGTTCCGAGTTCTGACCAGGACCAAGCGGTACAGAATGAAAATACTGGGACACGTGTTCATTTTATACTGAACAAACAAAAATAAAGTAAGTCGGTAATCTTGACGCCGAATCTAAGCAGAGCTGAGAGAATGAAAATAAATTGAAAGCCAAGGCGAATATTCAAAGGTTTTCCATAAAAAGAAAAAAAAAAGGAAAATGCGAAGGCCCCGGTCTCGCCGCTCCAAGGCGAGTCAGAGCTTTCAGCATCTTCCTCGAGCCAACAACAGCTTTCCCGATGCTATATTCTCCCTCTTCCCCTCGCTTTGCCACGGCCATACTCCGGTTTCTCCCCTCCTCGGAGCGCCCGTGGCGTCCGTCGCACATTTTCGAAATTCGCCCAACCATCCGGTGCCGGCCAAAAGTAGTTGCAAGCGGCCAGTCTGCACGGCACAAACTTAGTACCACTAGCAAATCCAACCGGACGGGGGTGCATTGAAGGCATCCATCACCATTCGCCACCCACCCGGCAACCCGCAACTGCAGCACCTTGAAAGGCTTCGGCACACCGGACACGAACAACTAAAAAGATTTTCGTGTCAATCCTCAATCGGATGCGGAGATGCTCCAGTCCAGTCCGGCGCCACCGCGCATCTACCTACCGTACCCAATCACCGAACAATCAGCACAGAATATCACAAGCAGAGATTATACGAACAAAGAACATGTCGGAATAACAATTTTCTTGACAACAAAACAAACAGGTTACTGGCTGCACTACAAAAAAGCTGGTAAGAGTTTTGGGACTAGTGGTTGAGGTAGCAATTTTTGCTAAGTAGCATGAGGTCTATGGTGGGACAACACTTCTGCATAAGTGAGATTGGTGTTGGCCTACAACTTTTGTACTTTTTGTGGCAGCAATGTGCTAGTATGTAGCAGTGTTAAACTTCTCCTAGCTTTATTTGTCTCCAGGTTTTATTGGGACAGTAAGTTGTTAATGAATACATTGTCCTACTTTACCTGTTATGTGTTCCTGCATTCCTGCTTGTGATGAAATCCTTAAATTTGCATACCATTGCCTGAGAAAATGCGAATTTTGAAATCAGAACATTACAATTTCAAATGCTGCGTGTCATTCCTGCATAAGTTTATTGTGGTTCAGCATCATGTGGCTTCTATTTGATTAGATGATAACTAGATATAAATTTTTTTGTGATATTTTGATTTTGTAGCCACTTGGTAGAAATCCAGAGTCGAAACCTTAACCGGATGCTGATAAATCAAGCTATTCAGGTGAGAAAGCCTTAGAAAACAGGGAAGGGGTGGTAGTGTGTGTGAGTGTGTTTGGGGTCTATGTATGACTCCTTTTTCTTCTACTAATGCAATGATACGCAGCTCTAAATCAAGCTATGCATTTTAACTGCTTCCTGGTAGGGGATACCGATGGCTGTTTGCCACGGGATATTGCTGAACCTTTGCTTATTATATATCAAGATATACAACTTCACTCTTCTTCTCTTTGTTTGCTTCACTTTACTGCACAATTCATCAGTTGTTAATATGGTTCTCTATAGTTCTCTGAAAGGAACACGGTTGGCATCCATTTGGCTGGCTGAAGCCACTTTATGTCTTACTTTTAGAAAAAAAAAATGAAACCATCTGTTTGGTTGGTAGTGCCTCTCTCCTTTTGGCCCGTGTGTTCTGGTTCAGTTTCAGTAAACTAACATCTGGGGGCAGGGACTAACAACTGTCTATTGTTCATTCATTTAGTTTTATTTGTTTTGATAATTGCCATCTATTTATGGTAACAGCATTGTATGTAGAGGAGAGTATAAGTCTCCCAGAATACTGAAGATAGTGCCAACTTCAGAGGACACTGAGCAAGGTTGCTATGCTCACTAGCAGCACATGAAAATACAGTTGCAGCATAAGTTGAATTGAAGGCCTAATGAGCTAAGGAGTTGGCTGTGTTGTTGATTGTTCTTGAGATTTTGTGGACTTTAAATTGGGAGTCTTTCATAGCTTCCAAGAATGTAGCGGTGAGTCGCTTGATGTTCTTTTGTGGTGGGTTGGATAGATCATTGGAGTTGAAAAAGTTTGCCATGGCTTGATATGATTGTCAGTGAGGAAATTGACTTGACTGATGCTTAGTAGTTTAGTCGCTTGAGCAGCTAGCGTGCGTGCTGCGGCTTCCTGCCATTAGCACCGAGTCTACCGTAGAAACCTGTGTCTGTATGTAAACAGCCGAAGTTGTTGAAGTTTCTGGGTTGAGGATAAAGACACCTATAGCCCTGCTTTCCTTCTGGAGTTCGTGCTATCAAGTCTTAGAGAAGCATCTGTAGCATCGGGCTCCTGGTAGAGATGTTGGTAGCAAGACTGTATCCGGCTGTTCTTCATTTATATTTTTGCGCCCATCCTCAGTGCAAGCTTTAAAATATCTCTGACAGTAATCTATTAGAAGTCGTTGCTAAAATCTGTCAGCTGTGTCAATTGCTGATAGTTTTAGTTCACTCACAAAAGAAAACATATGGAAAAGTCGAAAGGGTAGCATTGCAGAACTGAAAGATTGAGAAATATCCATGCACGTACACGAGTAATGGGTTTTGGATAACTAATATTCTGTGTATCAGTTAGAGAACCATCAGTTTGCTCTTCAGGAGTAGTGTCAGAACAACAGAGGACTCTAGATCGATACATTATGCAGATTTTCATATATATTGTTGAAGCATGTTCCATCCCTAATGCTCAGGTATGCTTTCAGATCACAATCCTTTTGAATAACATTTTACAATCTATTTACTCCTAGTGATATCAGCTGGCACTAGAGAGTAGTGACAGCTGTTGAGAGTGTGTGGGGCGCAAAATATGGCCTAAAGGCAAATCATGTTCTTTAGTTAGCCAAAGCCCAAAAATGCAAATGGGCAACTGATTAATGTAGTTCCTGGCTGAAAGCCTGAAACAAAGAACATAGAATAGCTTGTGAATTACAAATCGGATGCAAATCTGACAATCTGATTTCTTTGACCCTGGTATCCTACATGCTCTGTAGACAAATTACACAGATCATAGATAGTGATGACTCAGTGGGTCACTTAATAAAAGCTGAGGGTTAAAAGTCAAGAGCTGATTTTTTTTTTGCTTAATTGCTCAGCAAGAAAAGGCCCGGGATTAGAAAATAGAGAGTTTATTTGTGTTATAGACAGCAAAACTCATTTATTGGTGAAGCATGCGAGTGGGTTGTTGACTGACAGTTTGTTCTTGTCCTTTGCTTGTGAAATATGATGTTTTGGCAGGGAAGTCACAGATACCGCCTGCTACAGTTCTTGAGGTTCTAAGAGGAAGTGCTTCTCCGAAAAAATGGAGCCTCACTTTGTAAATTATGCCATTAATTAGTGTTAGCCCTATGCATGTTAAGCACGTGTTAAAGATGAAGGGTTGTTTTTGTTTCAGAGCTCTAAGCTCCTACTGCTCCTATAGCATAACTGAATTGTGCAAGTGTAATGGAGTTGGATTCATGTCGTAGTGTATGTACTGCAACTAATGGTATGTCTGTCAATTGTGACCTCAGTCTTTTCTTTCAGACTCGCCTTCAACATTACTGTGACCTGTGCAGCCGTGCTGTACCGAATGTTGGATTCCTCTTTGCTTTCATGTTTTTTTAATTGGTTCAACGCTGCTGCCATTTTGTCAGCGCATCGAATTAATCATATTTGGTTATAATGTTTGGTGATCTGCAATGATGCATCTTGTTGACACTGTTGTTCTTTTACCCAAGGAACTGAAAAATCTTGTGGCAGCATTCCTGTGCTGTTGTACATTCATGTGGCAGCGGTGATCTGTTTTCAGTTCCATTCCAGTAAGCCGACATATTCTTGTGTGACGAGGATATGATATAACGGAAGAGTTTCTTGGATAAATTCTTGCTGCCAACATTTTTGGTTGCCTCTTCCTTTTCCTCTCTGCCGAGAGAAAATGTTGCATCGACCGTCACTTTGTGTTTGTTTCTTTTACTAAATTCATTCATTTATGCAAAGAGCTGACGCAACATGATTTTTCCTCTCTCCAAAGGGTACAGTGTTCGTCTGAATTTTGGACTGGTGGTCATTCCTATTATCACAGAATAGGAACAAATTTTTTGTTCCTCTTGGTTGCAGCTTCGTGAACACTTGAGGCATCTCATTTCAATTGTTCCTCTTGGTTGCAGCTTCTGTTTGAATGGAACGAGATTGCGACCAAGTAGCCTGCAGCAGGTGGTGATGGTGAATTCTGCTTTGTCATTGCTCACCAAATGCCATCTTGAAGCACAAGTGGTGTTCAGAGTTTTCAGTTTTGACTTGTTGGAGCTGTTCATTCTGTGTGTGCCTGCCAATGCTGCCCTGCTTCTCTTATTAGTTGCCTGCAAAGGTGGTGATGTCAATGAAGTTTCATTATGCTGAAAAATGAATTTAAGGTTCAGTTCCATGTGAGCCATGTAAACAAAACTCTCCACCAAGAAATCTGGTGGCGTTTTGTTTAAAAAAAACATAACGAACAGTAGTTGGTGATATTCGAAATCAGTTTATCACTCAGCGAGAAGATGAATAGATGAGTTTTTTTTTGGCATGTAGTACAAGATGGAAACATGAACACTGAGCTCGATGTCCAATAGACCTCAATGTTGCATCAACACACCTATAAATCTTTTTATTATCTGTAACAGTAAAATTATATTATCGCCTCTTCCATATGCAATTAATTAACAGTTTATTTGTTTCAAAACAAATTGACAGCCTTTGACGATTCAGTACAACTCTCGGATCAATTAATCAGTAAACTTTGAACGGAGGACGGCAGCCAAATTCCTCCACTCCACTGGCCCCACCCGGCAGTGGCAGAGCAGCTCCATGAGCCGAACCGCAGCTGCCTCCTCCAATTCCCCATTTCCACTCCACCGACGAATCCCTAGATCGGCCGCCGCCGGCATGGATCCGCCGCCGCCGGCAGCGCTGCCGGACGAGCTCACCGTGGAGATCCTGCTCCACATCCCGCCGTCCGACCCCGTGACCCTCGCGCGCGCCGCCGTCGCCCAGAAGCGGTGGTGCCGCCTCGTCGCCAGCCTGGGCTTCCGCCGCAAGTACCGCGCCCACCACCGCACGGCCCCGATGCTGGGCTTCTTCTGCGACCCCGGCGATGACGGCTCCTCGGAGTTCGTCCCCACGTCCTCCTTCCGCCGCGCCGACCTGGGCCACCTGCGCCCGGAGGACGCGCGGCACGGCCGCGTCCTCCTCCGCGCGCACTACCTCCACGGCCGCATGCTCTTCGGCGGCGCCACCTCCTGGCGGCCTGACCCCGCCATCACGCCCCCGTTCCGCCTCGTCGTCTGGGACCCCGTCACGTGCCGCCGGGTGCCCCTGCCGAGGCCGAGGGGCTTCTGCGACGATTGGGACTGGAAAGCCACCGTGCTCTGCGCCGCAGACGGCTCGTGCGACCACATCGGTTGCCACCGCGGGCACTTCACCGTCGTCCTCATCGGCTGCGACGACGCTAGGGGTATGCTCTCCTGCGTCTACTCATCACGGCGTCGCAAGTGGAGCGAAATCCTCTTTGCGCCGCACCTCAGGGCCTATTTCGGTCTCTTTGCGCCACACCGTCCATTCAGCTTCAGCGCTCATGTGGGGAATGCTCTCTACTGCATGAAAGGAGGCTTGGGAAATAAAATACTCAAGTATGATTTGGGCACATGGGAATTTTCTGTCATGGAGCCACCTGCTATGCTCTCTCACGATGAATTTCAATTTATTGGATCTGATGCGTGTCAACTCACCACCATGGAGGACGGGCAGCTAGGACTAGCAGTACTGCGTCAGTCTACACTTTACATATTGTCAACTGACGAGGAATTTGGATGGGGAGGGACCAAAATCATTGATCTCGAAAAATGTGGTAATCATGTCCCGTCGACCACCAGAAATTCTGTGATTGGCTTTGTGGGAGACATTGGTCTTGTTTTCATCAAAACCGAAAATAGTGGAATCTTGAGTGCCAACATAAAGTCTGCTCAGGTGAAGGTGCTCGATAGGAGACCATACATCTCCTGGATTGTTCCCTACATCAACTTTTGCTTTTGCACTCCAGGTACTCTTCTCGAGCATCCTGATTATTCTAGTACCAGTTTTGAATTAGAATATTCAATTTATACAATGCAACACCATTTGTGTCACTCCTGTGTCAAATGTTTTTGCAATCGAACATCCTTGGAAATCACTAGATATGCATGTCATATTCATTAGTCACAGTGTCACACCTGATATGGATATTATTGATGTCAGGAGAACTGATCAAAATTTTGGATGGCTGATAACATACCACTCTATTCAGGTGGCGGTTCAGGATTTGCCTATGTGTGGGATAAATCCTGAGTGCCACCAAGTTGTGTAGGAATTTATAATTTTTGCAATTTAGGATTCACCTATAATGAGATAAAATCCCGAGTGCCACCAAGTTGCATGACAAACTATAAATTATGTTTCCAAATTTAAGCTGGGACATGGAGGTATCCAAAAGGAGAGAAGCCACTTCATGTATGGATTCCTACATTTCTGAATTCCTTCTGGTGCTTTCCTGAAACCTTGTATGTTCGTGTTCCTTCGCTATGAATGCTTATCACTTAACAACATAGAAATATGGATGATGACTGATGAGACCTATGCTTAATAGAGATTGTTCTTCTAGAGTTAATGAGCACATTTTCTCTTCTGATCAAGTGTGGTAAATACCCTCTTGAGCCACGGATAATAAATTAGTGTTGTTTACCTTTTTGGTTAGCTATTGTTGGCAACCTGTCAAATCTAGTGGTTCATCAAAATGTGAAAACAAATATTCAGTTTGGGAAAGTCGATTCCTCTGCCAGCTGATGTTTCTTCCAAAACTATTGCATTAATGCTGTAATGGGAGTGAGGAGTGGATGCCTCAAGTTTTGGGCAGTCAAGGTGAAATCGTGTAATAATTATTATGAATATCATGAGGTATATGTTGGATAACTCTTTCGCATTGGTGGGATTGTTGCTTGTTTCTGTCTTTCTTTCTTTAGGGTTTCTACATTTTTTTCATTTCATTTCTCTTAACTTGTTTAGCACAATCAGTGTTGACATGGGCTTGACGGCTTTGCAATATCCTACTCCACACATAGTCTCATTGTTTTGCTGACATGTGGTGATTCAACATTAGCCACTGTGTGAGATAGCCAAATTGTGTGGAAAATTATAAATTGTGTCTCCGAATTTAAACTTGGGCACCAAGGTGTCCAATCCAAATAGAAATAGGAGAGAAACCATTACCTACATGTGCTTCTACAGTTCAGAAATTAGTCCCGTGCTGTGCCTTCCTGACACATTGTACATTCATTAGCTATGAATGAATAATAATTATGACTTGACAACATATAAATGTGGATGATGATATTGATACCTATACTAAGCAGGAAATGTTCTTCTGGAGCTGAGTTCATCTTCTCTTTTTGATCAATTGTGGTTAATAACTTTAGAGCTGTGGATAATAATTTATTGTTGTTTATCTTTTTGGTTAGCCATTAGTACTAGTTGTTCCAAATCTGAAAACAAATGTCCAGTTTGGCAAAGTGTGATTAATTCGTCGGCTGTCTGATGTTACATTCAAAACTTTTGCATTTCTGTAGCAATGGGAGTGCCATCTAAAGATGACCAACCAAGAGCAGGTGCCTCGAGGGATGTGCAGTCATGTGCGGCCAGCAATCTTCTTAGACAAGGTGAAATTTGGTAGTTATAATGTTGAATATTATGTGGCATATTCTAGACATCTCTTCAATATTTCTGGTTCCTTACCCCAAAAAAATATCCTAGAGAAAATGCGGTTATGAAAATTAGAAAAGTGTGATTGTTTAAAGCTCAATGTTATCCTACATGATTTTAGATACTTCAGGCAGCCAATATTTGCAGTTAGTGCAAGTTTATCTACCTGAGTGCTCTATCCAGTACTGATAGAGTATTTCCAACAGTTTCCCTTTCATAGTCACTTTTCCCTGTATTCTTAAAGGGGATTGAGGTGGGAAAATGGTGCTTGAATAGGTCCCTTTTCCCTTTTGGTTTCTCAAAAAACTTTTATTCTCCTCACTATCTCCCAAAGAAAGGGGGCACTTCCCTGTCCCCTTCCTGTTTTCCCCTTAAGCCTCTCTCTTGAGCACGCATCCTCCTGGCCACACCCAGCCCCCTCGCCCGCTCTGGGGTGCTGGAGCAGGCAGATTGCTTCCTCGACTTGTTTCATGACTTCACTGTCACTTTGAGTGAATCTCCCGAGACTTGTTATTTCAGTCTACCTCATGCCAGCATCTAGGATTATAGAAAGGTTAATAATTTTACTGAAAATTTGAAGTCAGTAATTGAGCGATGTTGTTCAAACTTCAAATGTTACTGACGGAATTGAGGAATTCATGTTGGAAGTCTGGGGCCTGAATGTTGGACAGGAATTAGTGTGTTAGCTTATATAACAATTTTTAGGGGAGAGGGGAAAAGGATACGTTGGAGATGAGCACCAGGGGCCCATGCAATGAGAACTGACTGTTAGCAGCTAGTTAGCTAGTTACAACCAGCTAATTAGTAGTAATACAAAAATCATGTCTATATAACAAGATCTGTGTGTGAAAACTAGTTGTCAAAATCCCAGATTTGTGATGGTGTCATGGGGTGGTTATACCTTGAAGTATTTGATTTGTTGCTCTCCATGCATTTCATTTGTGACACCCCACCATTCTGTTATAGTTCCAGATTGATCTGTGATGTACGCCATTTGGTTTACTATTGTAACCATGTCAAAATATATCTGGAGCATGGCCATGGTGTTCGGAAGTGTTACAACTGTTATTTGTTAATATAAGAGGGTTCAACGACTCCATTTACACTTCATAATTTATTACAGTCAGTGACGGAACCAGCGATCATGATTAAGGGGGAACAAATGTGATCGCATTTTTTACTATGATAATATATACATAATAATATGTTTCAACAACTTTTTTAAAAAATTTAAACTATTTTTAACTAAAATCATAATTTTTCAATTAAAAATGAGTAAAAATATAACATTTTGATACTATAAATTTAAAGATGTATATATATACTACAAAACCTACCGTGCATTGGGGGTGGGGTGGGGTGGGGGGGGGGCGCCATGGCCCCTGCTGCCCCCCTGGTTCTGTCACTGATTATAGTTCACTTCATCTTCACCAGTATTTCATAACTTATTACTGCCTGTTTTGACTATAGCCAAATAACTGCTGCTGTTGGATGGGGAGGAGGCTATCATTAGTTGCTAGACCTAAAATGGACCGTGCAGTGAATCGCTTGCTGTATAGACTTTGCTCTAGTAGTAGCAGTGCAAAGCACTCTCTCAACACTATCTGAAACATGTACTATTATCATTATCATGTGTTTGCTTGGCCAAGGGGAATATCCCCTTTAAGGACCAATGTAATGTAGCAGACGTCCAAATTCAGACATCCAAGTTTGTGTGGGTCTTGAAACCATTGGGCACAAGGTCATTGAAACCACAATCATTGTGTTTGTCAAATCCTTGATGACAAACTTAAGGCGAGTTGGTTACTTTCTAGCTGTCCATGCCTTGTCACGGAGCCAAATATATGTTTCGGTATGTAACTAAAATGTTCGCTTCATCGTGTGAGAAGATTAGCTAGGAGTGGTGGATGCATGATGCATGTACATGTAAACCAAAAGTGTTACTTAAATGGTGAAAGTAGGAGGTTTCCATCTCATGCCAGCATTTATTTATTTCGATTGCTAATTGCCTCTACTTTCCCTCTTTCTGAAGTGTTGTATCTACGTCAAAGACACACAGAATGACTTTTCAATACGACTAAATAAAGAGCCTGATACTCTGATTTGTATCTTTCTTTGACTAGATGCAGGAGCGAGCTGAGCCAAAATGATTTGTTTGCACCAAGAAACTGAAAATGTTGCGTAGTGGAGTCCAGATGAGTAATCCATCCAGATGATTTTGTATGCAAACTGAAGTCTGTTGGTATTGTTTTGCCACGAGAGCTGATGCAATCAATATGGTTAGATAAATGAACATCTTTTAGATCAGATTATTTTAAAATATGGATTAAAAAGGCTAAATAGTCTATATCGTATGAAAATGGTTAAAATACTAATTAAAGTGGTTAAAATAAAAAATTAATATATTTCTTTGGATGAAAGCTTACTAGTTACTAGGCCATGTTATTTTGAAAATATTAATAAAATGGTTAAAATAAAAAATGAATCTAGATACTAATGATTTGTTTGGATAAAGCCTCTCCAAGCTGGTTATTTTTTATAAAAAAATCGATTAGAAATAGGGTAGAATAAAAAATGTTTGAACGAAAAAAACTTATTATTTCTATATTCATTATTCCATGTATCAACTAAACAAACCGATGATGTGATATCATAACTAATAGAGAGAGAGAGAGAGAGAGAGAGAGAGAGAGAGAGAGAGAGGGAGGGAGGGAGGGAGGGAGGGAGGGAGGGAGGAAAATAGTTTCTTAGATAACACCTATCTTAAAGCAACTCTGAGAGACCCTCCATATATCCTTTTTACTCCCTTCATTTTAAATTATAATTTGTTCTAATTTTTTTGGTATACATTATTTTCATCAAGATAAATAATATGTCTAGATACATAGTAATATGAATAAACTAAAAAAGTCAAAACGACTTATAATTTGAAATGGATGAAACAACTAGTAAGAGTGTAGAGATTTTGACAAGAATGTACCTTCCAACTTTTTTATTTGGTTTTCCAAATATTTTTTATTTCTTGCTAGCCAAATATAAAAAACGAGATTCTCTAGAGTATGTACAAGATATAGAAAAATTGTTAAAGAGAGTGGAAAGTTATAAAAAGCGATTTGCAAATGACATCTTCAAATGATAATTTAGAGAATGTGTTTCATGAAGACTCATGGACATGATCTTGGTAGGAATTTCTTGTTGTTTCTAAGACTTACGTGTTGGAAATAACGTACAACAAGTTTCATCCCTGCGGAACTCCTTTCATCCCATGAAACTTTCATTGCCATGTCAGATTATTTAGTGCCATAAAGTATTCACTAAAACTGGCATAAGAAATCATACCTACATAGGAGCCAACATATACAGAGACGTGGTAGATTGATAGGTACATGCATGATAGGAGACACATAATATGTCATTGGGTAAAATTTGTTTTGAAGAAACCTTTCATTAAGAAATGATTTTTATGTAGTGTACAAGTGTAGAAACTATCTCATAGTTTGTAAGTTATAACCGTTCTACTGGAGCAAAAATCTTGAAGGAAGCAATGTTCGTGCGACAACCTAGATAAAAAAGCATGTTTGTTTCCTTTTGTGAAATGTTGGACTATTCAAGAGTTTCTAATAAAGTCTCCTGATCAAGGATCTTTGGTGAGAAAGGGAAAAACCCATCTTCAATGGTTGCCGATCCCACACATCCCAATCTTTTCAATCTTGGAAAAAATAGACCGATCGTGCACATATATCCACACATCTAACATGTGTGTATCCATCGGTCCATCTAAAGGCGAAAGGGCGTGAGAAAGAATAAGGGTTCCTCGTGTATATGTTTAAGAGAGAGAAAATAAAAGTGGTCGGTATAATTTAAAAACAATAGGATCCTTGATGCAAAATTGTCTTATATTTTAGGAGTAAGTTATCGGAAAATGTTGAAGAGGTTCTTGTTTATTTCTTCCAATAATTTTTGGTGAATTGGAAAACTCTATAATTTTGGGAAGAAATTGTTGTAAACACTTTGGGACGCTTACATACCATTTTTCTGATAATACGCTTACATACTAGACACAGTGATGAAGTGATTTGTTTAAAATCTTTTCATTCACATCGAGAACAATGAGGAAGGGTGCTTTGCACTGTCGCTGCCTTCCAGGCCCCACATGTCATCCTAGCTGGGCCTTGGGCCGCGTGGGGAAGCAGCCTGCTAACCTGGCATATCCCGTTCTTCAGTTCGTTCATCAGTTTAGGAAACCCTCGCGCCGCTTCCAGCGATCCAGGATGCCGCCGCCGCCGCCACCGCCGCCGCCGCCGCCGGCGGCCCTGATGGAGGAGCTCATCGAGGAGATCCTCCTCCGCTTCCCACCACACGATCCCGCGCTCCTCGTCCGCGCCGCCCTCGTCTGCAAGCAATGGTGCCGCCTCGTCTCCGGCGCCTTCTTCCGCCGCAGGTTTCGCGAGCTCCACCGCACGCCCCCGATGCTGGGGTTCCTCTACACCAGCCACGACTACTCCACCAGTTCCGAGGCCAGGTTCGTGCGCTCAGCCGCCTCCTGCCCGCCTATTGCCTACCGCGGCTACTGCCGGGTGCTCGATGCGCGCCACGGGCGTGTCCTGCGAGCCTGGGAGGAGACCCTGGTGATTTGGGACCCCATCGCCGACGAGCAGAGGGAACTGCCCTTCCCCAAGCCGGAGGAGTCCCTGGCCACCTGGACTGCGGCAGTTCTCTGCGCGGCCCATGGCAGCTGCGACCACCTTGATTGCCAAAGTCGACCCTCCCTCGTGGTTTTTGTGTGCACTGATGATGATGGCGAGATGACTATCTGCACCTACTCGTCCAATACTGAAATGTGGAGCGACACAATCTACACTCTTCAGCTTCAGCAGGCTTCAGACTACGGGCAGCCTTTCAAGCATAGCGCGCTTGTGGGGAATGCACTCTACTTTGTGTTTTACTGGGGAGAAAGCATAATTAAGTATGAGTTGGAATCGCATGAAAAGTCTGTAATTGATCTACCACTCATCCATAGGGGCTGTGATGCACTCGTGACCGCAGTGGATGGTGGGCTTGGACTTGCCACCCTACATGAATCTAAGCTCTACATGTGGTCAAGGAAGGATGGTCTTGGAGAAGATGCTGGATGGACACAAATTAGAGTCATTGATCTTGAAATATTTCTCCGTAGTAATGCCATATTTACCTTACCTGATTTGCTGCTTGGCATTGCGGATGAGATCGGTGTCATTATCTTAAAGGCAGATACAGATAACGCGCTTCTCACATTTGATCTGAGGACCTATAAGGTGAAGAAGAACATATGCGAGAACATATACGAGGCCTGGAACATCGGCTCTGTTTTTCCTTACATGAGCTTCTACACGCCAGGTACAGCTTACATTGGTTTTGTTAAATTTCTAATACTCAGCATGAGAAATGTTATAGTTGGTGAAATCTAGGCTCAACCACTCAAGAATAACGAATTTTGGTGTAAGTAGAATATTGCCTAATCTGATATCAAATTGGACTGATCATAAGTTTGTACCTAAATCTTTCATTATTGTTGACCATCTCTGATGAAACTGGTGAGATGTGCCTAGGAATTTATTTGTTCGTTATGCTTGGATACTAGGGTCATGGCTTCTTAGCCTCAGCCAGGATGTTCCATTACTTTGGTGAGTGTTTGGTGTCTGCACTAAGGATGTGGCATGCCCATCTTTAGTCTTGTTCATCGATTAGCTCTGATCCGTCACTGTGACTTAACAACACACAAATAGATGGTTATAACGGTACTAAATTGGACATATTTGTAATGGCTCTGAATAAATTTGTGCTACAGTTTCTGTTAATTTCTGTTGCTATGAATTTCTGCTATTAGCCTTTTGAGAAACAATCATTCATCAAAGGCAAGTTGTTTATTCCTTGATCAGCTGATGTTAAAAAATGTAAATTTCTGCAGCGTTGGGAGCAGCTTGTAGAGGCAATGGACCGGGTAGCTCAAGTGCATGACAGACTCAAAGTGATCATGTGAGAGCTTCTTGATCAAGGCAAAATTGGGTAGTGGTAATGGTAAATTGCATGATATCTATGTTGGGACAGCACTCTTAGCATTACCGAGATAGGTGCTAGGCTTCAAGGTTTCTTTGTATTTCTTATCCTTGAGTTTCTCTTAAACTTCTTAGGTTGATCGTTGGTTCCATATTTTATCAGACTTCTTAGGTTGATCATTGGTTCCATGTTTTATCGGGCTTGTTTGTAAGTTGTTTAACATCTTGTTCGATTATAATTGGTTGGAGAGCCAGAGGTTTGTTAATTTATTGTTGTGATGATACCTACTATTGTGGCCAGCCTAGTAACTGGTAAAGCATCCAAAGTCAAGATGCTTGACATACCTCTGAATCAGCCCACAACACGGCTGTCTATATATAGGGACTAAAGACCTTTTTGTATGGTGGGAGTATCATGATCATGTGGATGGACAATGCTCTCTTCACTATTCATCGCAAGCCTGGCCAAGTGAAGAAACTGTATCAGGGCCAGTGGCATCTGTGATGTTGTTCCCTACATCAGCTTCTGTACTCCAGGTACCAGCATCACACGCCATGCCATTATTTGAAGTTTGAAACTAGTACAGTTCTGCTTGCTTGCGGTTGCAAAAAATGAGTTCATAAAAATGGAACGTGGCAATTTCATAAAACACTGTATGTGCTACTCTTACCTGAACTGTTTCTTTCCTGTCATGCATCATTCCTGAAATTAGCTATATATACATGGGTTATTCATGGCACCTTTTCTAGATTGATGACAGCATCTTGATCTTGACTACTGATCTGAATTCGGGACGACTCAGATAGTAGCCATTCAATGTAGGATTTGACACTTGATGCCTTCCTAACCCCCACGTCAGTTAGGAAAATAAAGGGTGCTACAGAAATGAGAATTATGCCTCTACATTTAGGCTAGGACAAGGTGTCAAACGTGAGAGAAACAAGGAAGCCACTACCTGCATAATTTTATTCACTCCAATTATAAGTCTTGACCCTACCCTAAATCATGTACTAAGATTTTTGTTTATTAATTTAAAGTTGGGCCATGTGAATGATGATTGATGAGCATGCCCCGTGGCTTCCATCATGTTGTTCCCTATATGAACTTCTACACTCTAGGTACTAGCCTCATCTCATATATATCCTGCCTTAGAATGCTATGTAAACCTCAATATAATTGTGTTGTCAAATCTCAAGTTTAAACATGCCATTTTTTTTTTTGTTATTGACCATTATCTAGATTGTCTACATGTATCTTGTACTTTTTTTATCTAGTAAACAATTGTATATATTTGGTCAGTCAGATGATGAAGCCTTGACAATAGTTTAAATTTGATGGGCCATGAGAAGCATCCACAAGAGAAAAAACAAAAGATAGACATTACCTTTTTGAGTACTGGAAGCAGCCTCCACCAGACCACCAGTGACGGTCCAGGAGTGGCACATGCCTAAAGTGGTTGACAAAGTTCGTAGTATGTGTCTCACGCACGGGCGTCATAGTTGACAGATAAGTCTTGTGCTTGAGCACCAATCCTGCAGATCAGAACTGCAGCTTTAGCTTCTTTTGCAAAGCTGAATAGTAGCCAATTTGTAGTGTGGAATCACTAAATTTTTTGTAAGCCGCTGGTGCTAGCTAAGTACTTTAGTTAACTTGACCTACTCTAGTACATTCACTATGGCAGGCAAAAGAGCAAGGTGTATAGAGTTAGTGCTAGTATAAACAGAACTAGTCCCATGTATATGTGTGGTAATACAGATACAGAACAGCTGTTGCAGCCAGAACAAACCTTCAGGTTCAGCTTGCGTGCCTGCTTGTTGGTGTATGTGTGTGCGAGGTCCGAATTACCTACAACAATGGTGAAGTGGATATTTGGTTGCCGTAGTAGACTGTAGTGGTTGCTTGGGTGCTCATTTGAGGACTTGACATGTAAGTACTCTTGATTTAGAGTGTGGAACTGGGACATATCTGGAGATGTTTAGCGTTTGTGGGGTTTGTTATGTCTTAGTGTGCTGCCTTTCAATTTGCGGTGCCATTTCTCTAAATTTTTTTAGTTTGGTCCCTGATATCAAGTTTTGGGCCTGTCTCTGAAATTGCATTGTCCTCATTTAGGTGAATTGCCCTCTGCTTTAGCTTGCACTGAAAACTTGTTACGGATATGATTCCTTAAGTTTAAATTATCTGTACTCGAAGAAATAATATGCATGTGAAACTGAAACACTGGTTTCTTATATTTGAAACCCAAATAGTCGGATGGTTTACTCTAATAGGCATATACCCTGCCATCACTAACTGAGCTATCAAAATATTCTTAAACTTCTTTGTCAGCATGGTAGGCTGATGATGCTACCACAATTCTCAGTGTTGCTACCACAATTCTCAGTGTTAGTTTCAGTTTGATCAGTGTTGAGAAATGAGAGAGCTTGGCATTGAAGAATGTATCAGGCTATGCTGAACAGAATGTCTGGTTTGTGTATCGTAGTTTGATAAAAACGAATATCAGCACTGAAAGATATGTGATCATGGATCAGGGACTATGTTCAGGCTTTGATTTCAGTTATTTGGTTCATGCTTATAAGGTAATTTTGGGAAGGAAGTTAGTTTTACTTGACATGTGCGGTTTCTTGCCTGGAAATATTGTTTTAATTCAATTTTTTTTTTTTTGGTCGGAATAAGATTGCCTGCGGCAAGCTCTCATCCACAAACAATTTTTCACGCCCCTTGTATTTAAACTAAATTCATAGTGTCAATCAAGGAGTTGAAGGTTCTCGTGTATCCAGTGAATTCTATACTCTGTAGCCTCTGGAATAAATGAGGGTCTCTATGCAACTATTTTGCCTAAAGAGGCTAGTGCTGATTTTAGTTTATTCGTCTGTAGGGGCTTGTGTTTTTCTGCTTGAGAAGGTTCATCGCTCAGGCTCTACATCCCCTATGTTATCTGGAGTGTATGCCAAGATCTCGGACCATCCATTTTAATTTGGGTGCATCTGATGTAAGAATAGCTGCTAACCATTCAGTTGAATTTTGTGAATGTCGGGAATGCTCAACATGTTCCTATTAATTTTTTCATGGTTTATACATGAAGATCGAGCAAGGAGAGCATGAGTCAAAGTGGTTATTTTTGTGAACTACATATCCTTTTTTATCCGGTGACTAACAAGCTGCTAACTGAACTGAATGCACTATGGAGTGAGGAGGCTGTCGGTTGCTGCAGCGCCTAGATAGACAGTTAACAAGTAAGAACAGTTGGGCATCTTTTTTGGCTTGAATTGGATGGATAGTTAAAGTCCCCGTTTGGCACGGTGAAGCTATTTTTTTTTTAAAAAAAAAAAAAGTAGCTTCACAAACAGACAAGTTGTTTGGCAAAATATCTTCATTAGAGGACCAAATGAAAAAATGACTAAAATGCCCTTTGTTATTCATTTTCTTTTCCTTCTCTCCTCACGGGTCCTTTCTTTCCTGGTCACCTTCCCGAGCGCATCCTAGGCCCGGCGGCCCCGCTCCATGCCAACTCGCCCGGCCGCCGTCTCGAGCCCCGGCGGCCATGCAATACCCTACGCCCAGCACTGGCGGATGGGCCAGGTCGCGAGCCGGCGGTCATGCCGTGCCCTATGCCTAGCTACCGCGACGGCGGAAGCACTCTGCCCCGCCGTGGCTGCCGTGTTTCCGGCGGTGTACATCGCGCGCTTCTTAGCGGAACACCAGGGGCACATGTTGGTCTTTTGCAACTAATGGGACCCACTTGTACGAGATGAAGCTAGGAAAAGCTACTTTTTTTTCAGCTCTCCCACCCCATCTCTTTATGTGATGAGAAGAAAAAATAACTTTATAAGTGAAGCTGTTTTAGAAATACTCCCTCCGTACCTAAATAAGCATCGTTCTCGCTTCCCGAGAAAAAACTACCGGCAATTTTAAAAATATATAAATATTTATGCTAAGTAAATAGTATCTTCGAAAGATCTTTACGTCTCTTTTAACAAATTTATTTGGAGACAAAAATTTTACATGTATTTCTACGAATTAAGTCAAATTTGTGGCACGGAAACTCACGACGACACTTATTTAGGGACGGAGTAGTTGTTTGGCAAAAAAAAGAGCTCCTAACAGCTTCGTGAAATCTGGTTGGAGCCCTCCCAAACAGGCCCAAAATCTTGATAAATTGTAATTGATGTGAATCTTCATCCAAAGATTCAAAGATCATTATTGTGATGTGCATCTTAATCAAGGGTATTCGATGGGCCTAGACAGCTGAGTCCTTGCTTAGGAATAACCCATTGGGCTCAAACGCAAGGTGAAATTGGGCCAACAACATGGACGCGTTACAGTGAGAGTTGTTGGCCCCCGTCGTCTTCTTCGTCTCATTTCGTTTCAGTCCTCTTCTGTTCGACTCCCGAACGACATGGAGCTGCTCGGTGCGTGTTCCAACCCTAGCTAGGGTTTCGGTTGACTTCTCCCCCAAATCCCCATACTCCAGTCTCCTGAGTGCGATTTGAGTTGTTCCCGTCCTCAAGGCTGCTGGTGAAGGTTTTTGGGGCTGCATTGGCGTGCGGGAGGTGGCGTCGGGAGCCAATCCGGCGGGAGGAGGCAATCCTTAGCGCGTGGGAGGCCGGCGTTCGGAGCCAATCCGGCGGGGGAGCAGGCGACGGGGTGGATCGATCCGACCTCCGAAGCAAGCCCTCGCCGCCGCGCGCCCCGCTGGCAGCATGGCGCCGCCGCGGGCGCTGCCTGAGGTGCTGGTGGAGGACATCCTGCTCCGGTTCCCGCCAGACGACCCCGCGCGCCTCGTCCACGCCGCCCTCGTCTGCAAGCCCTGGTGCGCCATCGTCGCCGGCGCCGGCTTCCGCCGCAGGTTCCGCGAGTTCCACCGCACCCCACCCTTGCTGGGCTTCGTCTCCAACTCCGACGTCCGCAACCAAGGTGACGGTGACAGTGACGGCGCCGTGCATGAATTCTTCCGCGGCAGCATTTACGTCCGCACCCAGCCTGGTGACCATAGGGCGGCTGAATTCTTCACCACCTGCTCCTGGCCCGGCCCCCCCGTCTGCCGCCGCATTGGGCATGTCATCGACGCTCACCATGGCCGCGTCCTCCTCCACAGGAAATTTGGTTGGGATTTTCCCTGGTCCAGTGTCCTTATTGTCTGGGACCCTACCACGGACGTGCAGGAAGAAGTGCCCATTTCGGCAGTGGAGACGCGATGGCTCAACTGGACAGCGACGGTACTGTGCGCTGCCGGCGGCTCCTGCGACCATCTTGATTGCCACCGGGGTCCCTTCTTGATCGTTTTCGTGTGCTATGTCAATTGGACAACCGAGCTTTACACTTACTCATCCAGTACTGCATCATGGAGCAAACCAATCTCCAATAATCAACTTCCATTCAGCAGGGACTATGACTTCATGGAGCAGGTTGCACATGTGCAGAGTGCACTCTACTTTGGGGTTCGGATGTCAGATCATATTCTCAAGTTTGACTTGGAATCACAGGAAATGTCTTGGATTCAATTGCCAACCGCATGCTGCCGTGAGTGGTCTTACGTGCTCACCACTACAGAGAGTGGTGGACTAGGGGTTGCCGCCATACTCGAGTCCTCCAAACTCTACATGTGGTCCAGGGATGATGTTTCCGAAGAAGATGCTTTATGGACACAAAGCAGAGTCATTGATCTTAAGACACTGCTCCCTGTTCATTCTGTCTTGGACGACTCACCTAGAGTGCTTGGCTCCACAGTTGGTACTGGTGTCGTTTTTGTGGAGTCGAATGATGTTCTTTTTGCAATTGATTTAAATTTAAAGATATATAAGGTGATTAAGGAGGTTTCTGAGGCAAGCGAGATCTATAACATCGTTCCTTACATGAGCTTCTACACTCCAGGTACAAGTTTGCTTAGTTATGAGTACTTCTACTCTTCTGATCAAGTGGGATTAATACCCTCTTGAGCCACTGATAATAATAAATTACTGTTGTTTACCTTTTTGGTTAACTACCTGCCAAATCTTGTGGTTCGCCAAAATGTGAAAACAAATATTCAGTTTGGGCAAGTCAATGCCTCTGCCAACTGGTGTTTCTTTCAAAACTCTTGCATTCATGCTGTAATGGGGGTGAGGAGTGGGTGCTCTAGTTTTGGGCAGTCATGTGTCGCCAGCAGGCTTGTGAGTCAAGGTGAAATTGTGTAATAATTATTATGAATATCATGGGGTGGGATTGTTCCTTGTTTTCTGTCTTTCTTTCTTCAGAGTTTCTGCATTTTTCCAGTTCTTTTCTCTTCACTTGTTTAGCTCAGTCAGTGTTGTCATGGGCTTGATGGTAAGCTTTGCAGTATCCTAATCCACATGTAGTCTCATTGTCTTGCTGACATGTGGTGGTTTAGGATTTGCTGCTTTGTGAGATAACTAAATTCTGTGGCAAACTATAATTTGTCTATAGATTTAAACTTAGATACCTAGGTGTCCAAAATGGAGAGGAACTATTACCTATATGTGCTTCTACAGTTCAGAAATAAGTCCTGTGCTATGCCTTCCTGAAACCTTGTACATTCGTAGCTATGAATGGTTAGGACTTGACAACATACATAAATGTGGATGATGATACCTATGCTAAACAGAAAATGTTCTTCTGGAGCTGATTTCATCTTCTTTTTGATCAATTGTGATTATTAACTTTTAGAGCTGTGATTAGATAATAAGTTACATTTTGTTTATCTTTTTGGTTAGCCGTTAGTATTAGTTGGTCTAAATCTGAAAACAAATGTTCAGTTTGGGCAAAGTTTGATTAATTCATCGGCTTCTGATGTTAGTTGCAAAACTTTTGCATTCCTGCAGCAATGGAAGTGCCATCTAAAGATGACAAACCAAGAGAAGGTGCCTCGAGGGATGTGCAGTAATGTGCGGCCAGCAGTCTTCTCAGACAAGGTGAGATTTTGTAGTAATAATGTTGAATATTGTATGATATATTCTGGACATCTCTTCGACATTGGTGGACTGCTGCTGTTTTCTGCATTTTTATTGTCCTCTCTTAAAACATTTAGCTCAATCATGGTGTCATGCTATATTTGGCATGCCAATAAGCTTTTCAATTTCCTACTCCACATATACTCTCGTACTGATGTTGCAATGAAATCCTGGAATTATTATGGTTCCTTTTCCCACAAAAATACATATGCTAGAGAAAATGAGGTTACAGAATTAGAACAATACAACTGCTTAAAGCTCAATGTTATCCTGCATGATTTTAGATACTTAAGGCAAGCAATCAGTAGCAGTTAGTGCAAGTTTAACTACCTGAGTGTTGAATGCCATGTAGAGCATTTCCAACAGTTTTCCTTTCCTAATCACCTCTCCTGATATTCTGACATGTGGATTAATGCATCCAAACAAGGCCTAAAGGGGATTGAGGTGGAAAAATAGTGCTTGAATACCCTTTCACTATTTTCTTCTCAAAACCTTTTTTCTGCTCACTATCCCACAAAGGAAGGGAGCACTCACCTCTCCCCTTTCCTGGTTTTTTTTTTTTTTTTTTTTTCCCCGATAAGCCTCTCTCTTGAGACACATCCTCTGGCCGCACACCCAGCATCCTCGCCCACTGGGGTGCTGGAGCAGGCAGGGCTTCCTCAATAAGTTTCATGACCTCATTGTCGCTTTGAGTGGTCTCCTGAGACTTGCTCTTTCAGGGTATCTGATGGTGACGCTCAGGATTATAGGAAGGTTAATAAATTTACTGGAAATTTGAGGTCAATAATGCGGTGATGGTGTTGAAACATCAAATGGGCTTAAATTTTGGACAGGAATCAGTGCATTGTGGTACTAGAGATTATAGGGCCAGCGGCCAGTGGAAAGTCATCAAGCACGTGCTGTTAGACAGCCGCAACCTCACTGACTTCATCTTGCCTTTCTTCCCCCTCTCCATCAAGGTCCATGCTTATAACGTTGTTAGTGTACTTGTCCATGTGTTCTTGTGACCATGCCAAAATATATCTGGAGCATGGCCATGTTTTTCAAAAGTCCATTTGCACATCACAACTTATTGTTTACTTCATCTGCGACATTATTTCAGAACATCCTGTTTATTTCATCTGACTGTACTGTTTGACTACAGGCAAATAGATGCTGCTGTTGGATGGGGGAGAATGCTATCATCAGTTGCTACTCCTAAAACGTGGGACCTTAGTGGATCACTTGCTGCACGGACTTGGCTGTAGTAGTAGAGTGCAAAGCCCTCTCTCAAAACCATATGGTGTGTGCTTGTTGGGCTGTTGTCCAAGGGTAATGTAGCATGAGCTCTGTGTTGAGGTCAACCGTTCTGATATCCCCTTTAGGGACTAATATAATGTAGCAGACATCCAATTATGTGTGGATCATTGTGTTTGTAAAAAAAAAAAACTGTGTTTGTGAAATCCTTGCTGACAAACTGATAATTGTGTTAGAAACTACCGACCAGTTTGAGTTGAAGTTACTTTCTAGCTGAAGTTGTCAATCCTATATCATGGTGCTGCATGGGAAGTATCATTTCTCTTGCTTCGCAGCAGCTTCCCGTCATCAGTTCAGTATGTTCTGCTGCTGAGTTCTTGTTTGAATGGAATCAGATTGTGGCCACATGGGCAGTTGGTGGTGATGATGAATTATGCTTTGTAATTGCTCGCCAAATGAATCTGAAGTTGTGTCTGCTCTGTTGCTGGCTGATGGGCTGCTTTTGCTGGGGCTCATCAGTCGAGCCGTTCGGCAGCCCAACAGAAGCCCAACAGCCGCCACGGGCCGGCTCTTCCTCTCTCATTCCCTTCCCCGGCGCCACTCTAGGGTTGCCGTCGTCGTGAGTGGCGGCCGCCGTCGTGCTCCGAGCGCGGATGCACCGGCGCCGCGGCTCCCCCCCGGCAGAGCTGCACCTGCACCCCGTCGGTCGCCGCGCCCGTCAGCGACCGCGGACACGTCTGGAGCCGGCCTGCTCGTCGTCCCGTTGGCGTTTGTTCATCGTCAGCGCCGGCGTACCCGACCCGCTCCTCGCCATCATCGTCTCTTGCCTTGCCTCCCATTTTCTAGGTGCGTTGCCTCCCATTTTCTTCGACATTTCCTCTTGCTGAGAAGAGTTGGATGAGTCCAACTGAGCCTGATTTCAAATATCTGTTGACTGATGGCTAATTGGCCCGTAGCTCAACTTTACTCAAATATCTGCAGCTAGCAGGATGAGTCCAATGATCTCGTGCTCCTGAACACCTGAAGCCAGGCAGTACAACCTGCATTCCAAACGCGCCAATCGAACTCACCAGGCAAGTTTAAGTTTATTGCTGTTTACCTGCATTCCAAAACTGCGTTACAAAAACTTACATGTTTTTATTATATGAATCCAGTACAATACAATCTCTGAAGTCTTGGACTGCTACTGCTGAGTGCTGAACCTCTCCGGGCAGACGTTGGGCCAAGAACAAGGAGATGCAGCTGCCGCTGCTGTTCTTCAACGCCCACGGCACACGGGCAGCTACAGTGACTCAGTGAGAACAAACCCTCGCCGCTCGCGCTCTTCCTTTAACATGGAGGCGGCAGCACCACCGCCTCCGCGCTCACTGCCGGAGGAGCTGGTAGAGGAGATCCTGCTCCGGTTCCCGCCCGACGACCCCGTGCGCCTCGTCCAAGCCGCCCTCGTCTGCAAGCATTGGTGCGCCATCGTCTCTGGCGCCGGCTTCCGCCGCAGGTTCCGCGAGTTCCACCGCACCCCACCTTTGCTTGGCTTCGTCTCCAACGTCCGCACCCGTGGTGATCGCTACGGGGCCCAATTCGTCCCCACCTGCTCTTTGCCCGCGTCGCGAGTCTACGGCCGCTGGAAGGGGTTCGGTCCCACCTGCTCTTTACCTGTGTCCCAAGTCCACAGCCACTGGAGGGGGTGCGTCATCGACGTGCACCATGGCCGAATCCTCCTCTACAGGATCTCTACTGGTTGCGGTCTTCCCAGGTCCGATGCTCTCATGGTCTGGGACCCTATCGCGGACGAGCAGGAAGAAGTGCCCTTTCCGCCTGTGCCATATTACCTTCACAGATGGACAGCGGCGGTTCTCTGCGCTGCCGGTGGCCCCTGCGACCACCTTGATTGCAGCCGGGGTCCCTTTCTCATCGTTTTCGTGAGCTATGATCGGGCACCTGTCCTTTGCACCTACTCATCCAGTACTGCATCATGGAGCAATCCAATCTCCAGTGATCCGCTTCCATATGGGCGCTTCTATTGGTTCACGAATGTTGCACATGTGAAGAGTGCACTCTACTTTGGGTTTCTGATGACAGATCATATTCTGAAGTTTGACTTGGAATCACAGGAAATTTCTTGGATTAAATTGCCAACTACATGCTCCCGTATGCAGCTTTATGTGCTCACCACTACAGAGGGTGGTGGACTAGGGCTTGCCACCATACATAAGTCCTCAAAACTCTACATGTGGTCCAGGGATGATGTTTCTCAAGTAGATGCTACATGGACACAAAGCAGGGTCATTAAGCTTAAGACACTGCTCCCTGCTCATACTGTCTTGGCCTCACCTAGGGTGCTTGGCTTCACAGTTGGTGCTGGTGTCATTTTTGTGCTGTCGGACAATGTTCTTTTCGCGATTGATTTAAAGACATATAAGGTGATTAAGGAGGTTTGCATGGTAAGCGAGAGCCTCGCTGATATTCCTTTCATGAACTTCTACGAGGTCCTCACTGTTATTCCTTACATGAGCTTCTACATTCCAGGTACTACTTTGCTTAGTTTTGAGTTTAAGAATATTCTAGACGAGTGATATTTGGTTACCAATATATATGAAGTTTACATACTATGGTCAAGAAAAACAAATTTATAAAAATGAAATGCCATAGTCTAATATCAACTCAGTGGACCCTGTCAAAATCTTTTTATGTTGGGCCTTCAGTGAAACCTGCTTGATGTTGCTAGGAATTTATGCATTCGCTATTAAGGCTTGCAGCATGAGAGATAATAAATGTAGTCACTGCACATGCCTATTTTTGATCCTTTCTTTAACCATTTCTATTTCTCAGCTATGATGTCAATGCCAGCTATTAACAATATAGAAAAACCTGGATGTTCTTATATAGTTCTAGACAAACTTACAAAGTGAGGTTTTCCCCCTCCAGTAATGACTCCAACTTTCTGCATTGGTCAAGTGTGTTTGTTACCTGATGAAATTGTGTACAATGAATAAGTGAGGTCTTTTGTTAGCCATGAAATCGTTTTTATGTTGAACTTACTTAAAATGTAACATCATTTGTGTCACTTGATGGTTGTTACCTGATGAAGTTGTGTACAAATGTACAATGAATAAGTCACCTGTTTTTGCAATTGATGAACATATTTATCTTGAACTGGATTCTGTTGTCTCTAAATGAGTTTGCGCTAGTATTTCTGTTAACTGTTGTTGCTGTAAATTCTGCTGTTTGATTTGTGAGCAGAAAGTGTTCCTCAAAGGCAAAATTGATTTTTTTAAAAAGCCATTTGCTTTATTTTTATCTCTAAAAAATTGAAAATTTTGCAGCACTGGGAGCAGCTTTTAGGGGTGAGGGACCAAGTGAGGGTGGCTCAAATGAATGAAAAACTCAAGGTGCTTTTGTCAGAACTACTTGATCAAGTGAAATTAGGTAGTACCGTAGTAGTAATGCTAAATCGCATGATAGTGGTATAACATTATTAGCATTACTGAGATTGGTGCTAGTGTGTCGGGCTTCTGTGCCTTTTCAAGCTGGAATTCCTCTTAAGCTTTTTAGGCTGATCACTGGTTCGATGTTTTATCGGGCTTGTCTATAAGTTGGATTATATGTGCTCTGCTTGCCGTGATAGCCTGAAATCTGCATATTAATCCTTCATTTTGAAAGTCTTTGGGCCCAAGAGTATAATCGTTATAAATCAAAGCACGGCAATTTCATACTCTTATTGTTATTCTTACATAATTTTATTGTGGTTCAGTATCTTGTGGATTCTAATTGCATTGGTTGGATAACTAGAGACTTGTTTAATTTACTGTTGGAATTGGACAGTGATCACTGATCAGAACTCAAACAGGTTGATTGGCAATGTGCTTCCATATAGTATAAGCTTGGCATACAATTTGGTTTTGATGAATCAACGGGGGTACAGTTTTACAAAGGCTCTCCTCAATGGTTTGGATTAATTAGAAATCCATTAGGCTGATTGTTTTTTACACACAAGAGCTCACGCTATAAATCTCTATAATCTCTATACAACCAAACTATACAAGATGATATGATTCATCTATGCATTGGTGAAAAAATCAAGTTTTTTTTTTGAAACGAAAAAAAAAATCAAGTTCCCAGTATGTAAATACATGTTCTTTATTTAAATCTGTGTGGCATCCTTTTAGGTAAAATAGGCCCATAGATCACAGTCTCAATTTTACAGAGTAGAACTACTTAAGGAATAACAGGACTGCTTAGAAGTACTCTGTTCCAGATTTTACACCGAAATATTCTCAATTTACTTACCATATGAGCAACCTAGTACAAAATTGAACTGAAATTTGAACAATTATGGCTTATCAGTTCCTAGCATGTGCATGAAAAAAGGCTGAAAGTAATACTGAGTGTTGACCAACCTTGTTCGAGGGTTATAATAACGGCAGTCAGCTTGTGCTTGGGTAAACCTCACAAAAAAAAAAACTTGCACCATAAAGAATAACAGTACAATAATTCACTAGAGTGCACATGATATCTATTCTTGATTACAGATGAAGTTGTAAAAATTGTTCTGCTAGAGTAAGGTGTTTGTCTGGAGTTTGTACTCATTGGCAAAGTTCTGCTTATGACAGGACTAGATACAGATCATTTTTATTTGTTTCTTTATCCTGAACATTCATCAATCATTGGTATGGTTGAGCACTTGAGTAATGAACTTACCATCTGAATGGAACAAGGGAGCAATAGGCTTTGCCAGTGAATCATGGTTTGTCTAGATCATGAAATGCCATCACAATCTATGAACATTCTTGGGGATTTTATTTTAAATTATTGAATCATGGCTATGCTGAACATGATCACATTTCTTTGTTTGAAAATGGTGTGAATCAGGTTCAGTAAGCAACTATGCATATTTGGTATAGACCAAAGAGCTCTTATCTTGAATAAAAGCTCTAGATTGCAACCATGTACATGAAACTCTTAATAAGAAATTTAAAAGTTTGTGTGGTATAAGCTGATGATAGTTCAAATAACTATCTCGATTTAGGAGACTACAGAGTAGCCTTGGGCATGAGCATGGAGATTTTATTTTATTTTATTCTCTTTGCTTTGC
Organism: Themeda triandra; assembly: GCA_018135685.1. Taxonomy (NCBI): domain Eukaryota; kingdom Viridiplantae; phylum Streptophyta; class Magnoliopsida; order Poales; family Poaceae; genus Themeda; species Themeda triandra. The sequence continues at coordinate 188,158 of JAENPR010000862.1, forward strand.
TCTTGCTGAAATGCTACAACGGCGCATGCATACACATTATTACATAAATCTGTTTATTTGCTTGTGCATACACATTATTACATAACTCTTGAGCATGGACTGTTGACTGTTACACTTATAGTTGTTATACAGCCTTGTTTGTGAAATCTGATGTCTTGGCATACGGCGCATGCACACATTATTACATAAATCTTGTGCATGCACATTATGACATAAATCTTGTGCATGGACTGTTGACTGTTACACGTATAGTTGTTATACAGCCTTGTTTGTGAAATCTGATGTATGTAGCATGAACTCTAGCTGAGAACACTGTTCTGATGTCTTCTTTTGGGAACTAATCTAGCAAACAAGCATGTATGTGTGGATCTTGAAACCATTGGGCACAAGATCATTGAACACGTGATGCAGTTTCAGGAAGAAGAGTGCTACATACCCGCTCATACTGATTGGGGTAGAAATTCAGACATCCATATATGTGTGGAGGTGGATCTTGTCTGTATTTTGCACTGGTGGTTGAATCTCTTATTACCACAGAACCGGGTAGAAGTTCATTCCTCTTAGTTTGCTGCATCTCATCAGTAGGTTCGGCAGTTTAGTCTGTTTGAATGAAATGATATTGCCAAAGTAGCAGCGTCGATTGCCATCCTTAAGCACGAGCCATGTTCAGGGTTTTCAGTTTTTAGTTGTTGGAGCCGTTTGTTGTTTTCATGCCTGGCAGTGCTGCTCTCCTCTTGGGAATGAAGTTGGCTATGCTGAAAGATGAATCTGAGGTTCAGTCCCACTGAACAAGCATAATGGGGAGTTTCCTTCAGTTCAGATTCAGTTTACAAGTCGAGTAGTATAGGTGTCTGATATCTGCATGGTGAATGAATTGAAAAGATCATCTCCAGTTTAAAAAAACAAAAAGAACATTTACAACCATGTAAACCAACCTGCACATGAAATTCTCTGGTTAGTGTTTATTTTGAAACGAACAGTAGTTGGTGGTATTACTGATTTTTTTAAATGAACAGTACTTGGTGGTATTTGAAGTACCAACCTACTATAGCTATGTCTATGAGATAGAGATGAGCCACCAATAGGAAGCGCTATGTCTAATACGAGATATGAGCTAGAGGTGAGCCACCAAAATGAAACGTTCTGTGAGAGATGGATGCACGCTCTCTTAATCCCTTCATTACTATTACGATATGCTTTGTTGAGAATGTGTTAATACTAACGTGCCTGTCACTTGTAATATATATATAATTATGTCAAGGCATATGCTCTTTTTTCATGAGTTGTGAATTTCATTTGGTTGGTTCTATTCCAGAGTCCCCAGAGCAACTTCTGTGGCCTTTTCAGAGTTGTGTACAACTTACATAAAACGTGTTGAATTCTTTTTAATCTGTTTTTCCGTTTTTCTCAACAAATTGAATCTAGCTTCTTACCGCAAGGCAACAAGGGCTCAGTTTGATGTCGTAAGATAGATTGTTGGAAGATTGTTCGTCATTGACTCATTGTAAGTAGGTGAACTTTTTTTACTTGATTCATCAGTGGCATTTGATATGCAATCACTTCATCAAGGCCATTGCCACGAGCCAATAACAACATCAGCACGAGAAAGGGTCTCAGATGTGATGTAGATGCACACATTTTGGGTTAATTAGGTCCATACCATTATAAATTTGACGCTCTAATAAGGCATGTCACTATTTCTAATTTCTAATATAATAGGTTTGGTGCCATTATAATTACTCGAGAACTTGAAATACACCACAATGTACCCCTTATACTCTCCTCTCTCTCCCACACACGAACATATGGGATCCATTGATCAATCCTCCAACAAGCATCTCCCTGTCTCTCTCTTCGGTATGCGGTCTTCTCCATATTCGTTGGATTGCGTGGCAACCCATTTGGCCCTACGCCATCTTTACCTGAAGGCATGACAATGACGCATGCCCTTAGTGGCATCCATGGTTTTGTAGGTAGTGGGCCGATGAGCACGAGGTGGCTTGTGGGATGATGGACAAGATGGGATACAGTGGGAGAGAAATTGTGTGGAGGGCTGACAAGTGAGCTGGGCCTTGTTTAGATTGCAAAAAATTTCAACATGATGAATAGTAACTCTTTTGTCTTATTTGACAAATATTGTCCAATCGTGAACCAACTAGGCTCAAAAGATTCATCTCGTGATTTCAAACTAAACTGTATAATTAGTTGATTTTTTTTATCTATATTTAGTGCTCCATGCAAGAGTGTAAAAATTGATGTGATGGAGAGAGAGTGTAAAAACTTGGAACTTTGAGACGAACTAAACAAGGCCCTGATACCTTAGCGAGTGAGAGGGTAGTGTGTTGGGAAATTTTGCTCCTACGAAAATATGTCTACACGTGGGTCTAAAGACGTGATAGGTGCACATGTATGTATTAGTTCCGAAGAAATTATAATGGCGTCAACTCAATCAGCATGCCCCATAAATATTAAAGCTTATTTCTCATGTGGCACTTGCTTACCTCCAATTGGTAGCTTAATAAATTGACAATAACTTTATTTAATTTTTTTTTTCATAAGAGAGTAAGGTAAGGCCTCATTTGCAATGGAAGATTTTTTCCTCAATATTTTTCTTGTAAAAATAAGTTGATTCCTCTAAAATTGCCATACAATCTTGTAAAATTCTTGCATTCCTAGGGGAAATTAAGACTTTGTTTGACATGTTCCAATCAACTCTCATAGTCACATTGCACGGAGGAGCAGACTCGCATCTTTATGGGTTATAGTTTATTTTATATATATATATATATATATATATATATATATATATATATATATATATATATATATATATATATAAGATAAAATTAATTAACAACAGCAACAATGAAGAAAAGAGCTGTGCACGGACACGAGAGGGTAGCCAAATTCCTAAACTGGGCCCCACCTGGCAGAGCAGTCTCTACGAGCTACCTACCTGGTTGAGCCGAACCGCAGCGTCCATTCCCCATTTCCCGTCACTCTCACTCGCCACCACCGGCCAAACCCTACCTCCACCGCCGCACCAAGCGAGCCAGCCAGCATGGGGCCGCCGCCGCCGGCACCGCTGCCGGACGAGATGGTCGAGGAGATCCTTCTCCGCATCCCGCCGTCCGACCCCGCCACCCTCGCGCGCGCCGCCGTCGCCCAGAAGCGGTGGTGGCGCCTCGTCGCCGGCCCCGGATTCCGCCGCAGGTACCGCGCCCGCCACCGCGTGCCCCCACGCTAGGCTTCTTCTGCGACCACAGGGACGGCGACGGCTTCTCCACCAGCTTCGTCCCCGCGTCGTCCTTCCGACCCGTGCCCCGCGGCGTCGGGCACCGCGAGCTGCGCCCGGAGGACGCGCGCCACGGCCGCGTCCTCCTCCGCGTCTCCCCGGTGATGCTTGGCATCGTCCTACGTCGATTTGGCCTCGTCGTCTGGTACCCCGCCTCGGGCCACCGGGTGGTGCTGCCGACGCCGAAGGGCTTCCGCGACGACTGGACCTGGAAAGCCATGGTGCTGTGCGCCGCCGCCGGCGGCAGCTCGTGCAACCACCTCGATTGCCACCATGAACACTTTATTGTGGTGCTTATCGGTAACTACCAAAATGGTATGTTTTCATGCGTCTACTCATCACAGGATGGTGCGTGGAGTGAAATCACCTTTGCTCGGCACCTCCGTTGGGCCTGCCGTCTTGATGAGTACAATGAGCAGCAGAGCACCCATGTGGGCAATGCACTGTACTATCTGTTAGGCTGGGGAAATAAAATCCTCAAGTATGATTTGGTCACACGGGATTTTTCTGTGATGGAGCCACCGCCTCTGCTCTCGCGTGAGGAATCCACTCACTCTGAGCGCATTGAACTCACCACCATGGAGGACGGGCAGCTGGGACTAGCAGTACTGCGTCAATCTACACTTTACATACTGTCAGCAAACCAAGAATTTGGATGGGGAGGAACCAGAACCATTGATCTCGAAAAATGTGGTATTTATGTCCCATCGACCATCCCACCCTTTTTGACCGGCTTTGCGGGAGGCGTTGGTCTTGTTTTCATGAACACTCAAGATAATGGAATCTTGAGTGTTGACATAAGGTCTGCTCAGGTTAAGGTATTCTATGAGACAGCATGCATCTCCCGCATTGTTCCCTACATCAACTTCTGCACTCCAGGTACTTTCCGCAGACATCCTGATTATCCTTATTCCATTATCGACTTAACTTTCTTCAAGAATGATGAGTTTATGAATACGCAACGTCATCTGTGTCACTCCTGCATAAAAATGTTTTTGCATCAGAATATCCTTGGACATCACTAGATATACATGACTAATTCATTATTTGTGTGTGATATGGATAATATTGCTGTCTGGACAACTGATCAAAGTTTGGGGCAGTTGATAGCAAAGCATACTATTCAAATGTTGGTTCAGGATTTGCCTCACCGAAATAAATCCTTAGTGCCACTAAGTTGTGTGGAAAATTGTAATTTATGCTATTTGTGATTCACCTCTAGTTATATAAAATCCTGAGCGTCACCAAGCTGTGGCAAATTATAAATTATAAATTATGTTTCCAAATTTTATGCTGGGATATGAAGGTATCCAAAAGGAGGGAAGCCACTGTGTACATGACTTCCTGCAATCCAGAACTCAATCTTCTATCTTCCTGAAACCTTGTACATTGCTTTGCTATGATTGGCTGTCATTTAAGAACATAGAAATGTGGATGATGATACCTATGCTTAATAGATATTGTTCTTCTCTTATGAGTTCATCTTCTCTGCTGATCAACCCTTGGTTAATACCGTCTAGAGCTGCAGATAATAAGTTCGTGTTAGTTACCTTTTCCGTTAGTTATAGTCGCAACCTGTTAAACCTTGTGGTTGGTCAAATTGTGTAAACAAATGCTCAGTTTTGACAAATCCATCGATTCCTCTGCCAGCTCATGTTACTTTTAAACCTTTTGCATTCCTGCAGTAATGGCAGTGAGGAAAGGAAAGGATGGACCAAGAGTGGGTGCTTCAAGTGGTGGGCAGTCATCATCTGTGGCCACCGGACTTGCCAATCAAGGTGAAATTGTGTAGTAATTATCATGTTGTATATGTTTGACAACTCTTCAGCATCAGTGCAGCTGTTGCTTGTTTCTGTCTTCTTTTTTTCTCAAACACTCAGGAGAGCTGCGTGTTTTAATGGCATTGCCTAAGGGATGGGCCGTTTCTGTCTTTTTTTTTCTCCTCCCTCTTCCTATCTTCTCTCCTCTCTTGAAGGTCAAAGCCTGCCTGCTTTGTTCCCTGATTCTCTGTTTCAATTGCTGCTGGCTGCTGCTCTGTTTTTGCCCCTGCTACTCTGGTTCATAGATGCAGAGTGGACTGTACTGCTGCTTCCTTTCCATGTGTTGTGCTTTATTAGTTCTTTTATTCTTTCTTTCCACAGTTGATAGCACAATATCTGATGTCTTTGGAGATACGGAGATGAGAGATGACTTGGAAACTAACAGAAGGAGAAGGCCAGCGTCCCTAGATGACATTGATTAATTTTAGTTCTGTGCTAGCAGCAGTGCATCACTGTTAATTATGTTACATCATATCAGTAGAAACTAGTTTGTGGCAATTAAGGGAGAGATCTCAGAGTTGCTATCTTACTACTTGATGTTGTGCACTAGTTGGCATACAATTTGTTTTTGATGAATCAGTGGGGGCTACAGTTGTACAAAGGCTCGCCTCAATGGTTTGGCTTAATTAGAAAGCCATTAGGCTGGTTTTATTTTTATTTTTTTTTTTTTACGGAGAAGAGTGCATGGTGTGCACCTCTTAACAGTAAAGGGGTTAACCTTGTCAAACAGACTAGCTTCACGTTATAAATCTCTATAATCTCTATGCAACCAAACTATACAAGATGGTATCATTCATCTATGCATTGATGAAAAAAATCAAGTTCCCAATATTTCGTACATGTTCTTTGTTCAAAGCTGTGCAGCATCCTTGTTAGGTAATATAGGTCCATAGATTACACTCTCAGTTTTAACTGTGTAGAGCTACATAAGGAATAATAGGACTGCTTAGAAGTACTTTGTTCCAGATTTTACATCAAAATATTCTCAAGTTTACTTACCATATGATGTGTATTGATAGTACAATATCGAACTGAAATTTAACAATTAGGACTCATAGCATGTGCGTGAAAAAGGCTGAAAGTAGTGCTGAGTACTGACCAACCTTGTTCAATGGGTTGTAATAACTCCAGTCGGCTTGTGCATGGGTAAACCTCACAAAAAAACTTATACCATAAAAGAATAACAGTACAATAGTTTTCACTTGAGTGCACATGATATTTAATCTTATTACAGATAAAGTTGTAAAATTTGTTCTACGAGAGTAAGGTGAGAGTAAGGTGTTTGTTTGGAGTTTGTACTCATTGGCGAAGCTCTGCCTATGACGGGACTAAATACAGATCATTTTTATTTGGTTCTTTATGTTGAGCATTCATCAGCCATTGGTACGGTTGAGCACTTGAGTTACCAACTTACAATCTGAACGGAACAAGGGTACAACAGTTTTTGACGGTGAATCATGGTTTGTCTAGGTCATGAAATGGCATCACAATGTATGAACAATATTGGGGATTTTAATTTAAACTATTGAATCATGGTTATGCTGAACATGATCACATTTGTTTGCTTGAAAATGGTGTGGATCAGGTTCAGTAAGCAACTATGCATATGTGTTAATAGACCAAAAAGCTCTTATCTTGAACAAAAGCTCTAGATTGCAACCATGTACATGAAACTCTGCATAAGAATTTAAAAAGTTCATATTGTATAAACTGATGATAGTTCAAATAACTGTCTCAATTTAGGAGACTACAGAGTAGCCTTAGGCATGAGCATGGGGATTTTTTTTCTGTTTGATTTGCTCTTGCTCTTGCTGAAATGCTACGATGACGCATGCATGCACATTATTACATAAATCTGGTATCTGCTTGTGCATACACATTATTACGTATCGCTTATGCATGGGCTGTTGACTGTCTCTCACCTTAGTTATTGTTATACACCCTTGTTTGTGAAATCTGATGTGTCTTGGCATGGACGTCCCATATACTGCCCTGCGACAGCTGTCTGTAATTGTGAAAATAGAGGCGGGGTTGATGGTGATGGAGATTTTATCTTTTCCTGTGTGGTACTGTTGGGACCATGCCAAATTATGTCTGCATCACGGCCATGGTTTTCGAAAGCATTATGATTGTTTGATAGGATGGTTCACTTCATTCGCACTTCATAACTTACTGTCTACCTCATCTGCTCCATTATGTCATAACTTACTGCCTATTTCATCTGCTCCAAGCTCCATTCTTTCTTTTCCTCACTTTGAATAATAACTTACTGTAGTTATCCTTTTTTTTTTACTACAGGCAAATAGGTGCTGCAGTTGGATGGGGGAAGATGCTGTCATCAGTTGCTGCACCAAAAATTGCCAAACCTTAGTAGCAGTGCAAAGCACTCTGTCGAAACTATCCAAATTGCCAAACCTTAGTACCAATGCAAAGCACTTGTACTTTTATCATGTGTGAGCTACTAAGCTTCTTGGTCAAGGAGGGGTTCATTAGACTAGTAACAAATGCATGTAGCATGAACTCTAGATGAGGACACTGTTCTGATGTCCTTTTTGGGGACCAATCTAGCAAACATCCAAATTTCAGACATCCATGTATGTGTGGATTTTGTATTGGTGGCTGAATCTCTTATTTTCATCACAGAACTGGGTAGGAATTCTTAGTTTGCTGCAGGTTCTGTAGTCGAGTCTCTTTGAATGGAACGAGATTGCCGAAGTAGCAGCATCTGGTTATGTTGAATTATGCTTTGTCATTGTTCTTAACGCCATCCTGATTCCTGAAGCACAAGCAATTGTTGGAGCTGTTTGTTCCGTGCATGCCTGGCTGGAATGAAGGTTTTTTTTTTGGTTGAAATTCTTGGGAATGAAGTTGGAAAATGAATTTGACGTTCAGTTTCAGTGAACAAGCATCGGCGTGTCATGCAGTGCAGATTCAGTTTAACAAGTACAGCTGTATAGGTCTCTGCATGGTGAAACGAATTGAAAAGATCATCTCGACTCTGGAGTAAAAAAAAAGTTGCAACCATGTAAACCAAACCCTGCACGATTTTTTTTTTTCGGAAACTGCACGAGAAATTCATTGGAGTTAGTTGGTGACATTTTTTCTTTTTGGAAATGAACAGTAGGTGGTGTTATTTGGAAAATCAGTTATCACTCAAGGAGAAGATGAGTGAATAGCTGAATTCTTTGGCATCTACAAAGAGTAGTTTATCTGTAACACGAATGGAAACATGAACAATAAGCTCGATCGATCATTTTCACCGTGTTCTAGATCCCTGCCTCAGCGATCTTATATGACCCAGTAAAACCATATTATCATCTCTCTTGCATACCATTCGTTAGAGTAAAAAACTCTGAACTCTCGGCTGCAACTACGGATCAACCTCATCTTCCTCTCGTACCCCGGCCTCACCTGTCAGTCAGCCAATTAGTACGCAACCTGATTTGATTTGGTTGGGCCGGCCCACCCTTTGGGCCCAAGCACAAGCACACCTCGTAGCTCTCACATTCTCCGCTCCCCTGCACCTCGTAACCCTAGGCCATGGCGAATGCGGCCTCCTCTGCATCGGCGCCGGGGTCCGGGCCGTCCACCTCCTCCTTGCCGCCGCCGCCGGCGGCCCTCCCGGAGGAGCTCGTCGAGGAGATCCTCCTCCGCATCCCGCCCGACGAACCGGCGAGTCTCCTCCGCGCCGCCCTCGTGTGCAAGCCATGGTGCCGCCTCGTCTCGGGCCCGCGCTTCCGCCGCCGCTTCCGCGAGTTCCACCGCACCCCGCCGATGCTGGGTATGTTCTGCACGATCTTCAGCCACCCATACCGCCACTTCGTGCCCGCGACGGCCTTCCGCCCGCGTCAAGCCCACAGCCGCGTGCTGGACGCCCGCCACGGCCGTGTCCTCCTCCTGGGAGAAGACAATTCCATTTCTTCGTCGTCTGGGACCCCATCACCGACGAGGAAAGGAAGGTGCACTTCCCGCGTGTTCCGCCGCAGTACAATGCGTCCTCTACCTGGGCCACAGCACTTCTCTGCTCTGCTGCTGCTGTTGGCGCCGGTGGCTGTGATCACCTTGATTGCCACCGTCGACCTTTCACCGTTGTTTCTGTGCGCACAGCCTATGGGGCCCCTGGTGTCGCGGTTGCCGTAATCTGCACTTACTCATCCGATGTTGCTGCTTGGAGTGAGCCAACCTGCAGTCCGCAACCTTACCAATTTAATCCTTGGTTGAGGAGTGTGCTTGTGGGGAAATACGCTCTACTTTGGCGCACTGAATCTAAGGAAAGCTCTGAAGTACAACGTGCAACTGCGACAAATGTCGTCGATCCAACTTCCATCTTCAATGCCCCTTTGTCGGTCAACTCTGCTCACAGCAGCCAAGGATGGTGGACTGCTGTTCGCCACTGAACATGAGTCCAAACTCTACGTCTGGTCAAGGAAGGATGCTAATGATGTAGATGCTAGCTGGGAACAAAGCAGAGTAATTGAGCTTAAGATGCTGCTCCCTGCTGATGCTGACTTCACCTCACTTGATGTGGTTGGCTCCACAGATGATCTGGGTATCATTTTCTTGAGAGCGGACGATGTGCTCTATGCAACTGATCTCAAGACCTATAAGGGGAAGAAGGTATATGAGGGCGCAGTCAAAGCCATTGTTCCATTCATGAGTTTCTACACTCCAGGTATATGAATGGTGATACTGGGGTGTTAAACTTAGCATCATAGTTATCTTAACGAGTTCGAGGTGTTGTTGTTAACTGATGTTGTTGGTTGATGACAAATAATTGTTCATTACGGCAAATTTAATTCATTGTTATTCAGCTGATCCCATTTTCAAACTTCTAAATTCCTGCAGAACTGGAAGCTGCTTATGCAGGAGAGGGACCAAGTGATGAGATTGGCTCAGGTGCTTGAAAACTTTAGGTGATCATGTGAGAGGTTCTGGAGAAATGGTAATCGGGTAGTATGGTAGTGGTAACTGGTAAGTAGCATGAGGTCTATGGTAGGACAAGACTTTTGCATCAATGAGATTAGTGTTGGTCATCAACTTCTGTGTTTTTTTAAGTAGCAATATTGGGCTAGTATTTGACTCCATGTTTTATTGGGCTAGTATGTAAGTCATTAACCAATACATTGTCCTACTTTATCTGAGATGTGTTCCAGCCTTATTGCTTGTGATGAAATCCTGAAATTCACATACCGTTGCCTCCTCTTAAAAATATTTGCAGGCTTGAGAAGATGTGAAATATGAAATCAAAACATTACTACTTGAAATGCTGCATGTCATTCCTGCAAAAGTTTAGTGTGGTTCAGCATCATGTACCTTCTAATTGATTAGATGATAACTAGACATAATTTATTTTTGTGATATTTTGCTCCTGTTGCCACTTGGTAGAAATCCAGAGTCAGAACCTTAACCGGGTGATGATAACTCAAGCTATGCAATTTAACTGCTTCCTGGTAGGGGCATACTGATGGCTGTGTGCCACAAGATATTGCTGAACCTTTGCTTATCACATATCTTGATATACAACTTCATTTTTCTTTCTCTTTGTTTGCTTCACTTTACTGCACGATTCCACAGTTGTCAGTATGGTTCTCCTCTAAAGTTATCTGAAAGGAAAACGGTCGGCATCCGTTTGGCTTGCTGAAGCCACATTATGTCTTCTTTTTAGAAAAAAAAAAAGGAACCATCTTTTGTGTTTGATTAGCAGTGCCTCTCTCCTTTTGGCCCGTGTTCTGGTTCAGTTTCAGTAAACTAGCATCTAGGGTCAGGGGTAACGGCTATGCTATTATGGTTCACTTCTTTTTCTTTGCATAATTGCCATCTATTTATATTAACAGCATTGAACGTAGAGTATAAGTCTCGCAGCATACCGAAGATAGTGCCAACTTTAGAGGACACTGAGCAAGGTTGCTATGCTCACTAGCAGTACATGAAAATACGGTTCCAGCATAAGTTTGAACTGAAGGCCTGATGAGCTGAGTTGTTCTTGTGATTTTGTGGACTTTGAATTGGGAGTCTTTCATAGCTTCCAAGAATGAAGCGGTGAGTCACTTGATGTACTTTTTGTGGTGGGTTGGATATATCATTGGAGTTGTAAAAGTTTGCCATGGCTTCATATGATTGCCAGTGAGGAAATTGACTTGGTTGATGTTTAGCAGTTTGGACACTTGAGGAGCTAGCGTTAGTCCTGTGGCTTCCAGCCATTAGCACTGAGTCTAGTGTAGAAATCTGTGCCTGTATGTAAACAGCCGAGTTGGTGAAACTTCTGGGCTGAGGATAAAGACAGCTAGCTCTGCTTTCCTTCTGAAATTCGTGCTAAGGTCTCAGAGAAGCATTTGAGTAGCATCGGTCTCCTGGTAGAGTTATTGGTAGCAATACTGCATCTGGCTGTTCTTCATGTATTGATCCTGCATTGACAAAAGGCATTCCTTGATAGGGTTGCACCATGGTTTGGTTGTAGTGCAGAGAGTGGATTTTGGCTTATGCATGTTGCGTCCTCCTTTTCTGCATTTTTAACTAGAGATACAGTTATGAGATCTGCAGCCATAAAATTATGTATTTGCCAGATTGTCCAAGCCTTGTTCCTAAATCTTGTATCATTTGTATGGCTGCATGAAGGGGAGGGGATGTCTCCTGCTTCTCAATGAGAACCGCCCTCAACCTGATTGGGTTGGGCCTTGAGAGCAGATTCCTCATTATCTCTGCTCAATAAAACTACCATATGAAATTTAAACAATGCAATTGTGCCATGTTAATTTTGCCTAGTTTTAGTTTGTTGTGAATCTTGTGATATCTTTTGACTTGAACATGAGAAGCGAGGAAGGAAAAAAAGGGCCTCATATTTTTGTGCTATCCTCAGTGCATGCTCTCCAATATTGCTGACAGAAATCCACTGGAAGTCCTTGCTAGAATCTGTTAGCTGTGTCAATTGCTGATAATTTTAGTTCAGTTACAAAAAGAAAACTCATGGAACTCGATATGGAGACTGACTGGAGATTGACGTTGCAGAACTGAAAGATTGAAAAATAGTCACACACACAAGTAACGGTTTTTGGATAATTGATATTCTGTATATCAGTTAGACAACCTCAGTTTGCTCTTCAGGAGTAATGTCAGAACCACAGAGGACTCAAGATACATTATGTACATTTTCATATATTGTTAAAGTATGTCCCATCCTCATGCTCAGGTATGCTTGCAGAGCACAATCCTTTTGAAATAATATTTTACTGCTAATGATATCAGCTGGCGCTAGAGAGTAGTTGAGAATGTGTGGGGGCAAAATTTGGTCTAAAGACAGCTCATGTTCTTTAGTTAGTCAAAGTCCAAAAGTGAAAAAGGCCAACTGGTTAATGTAGTTCCTGGCTGAAAGCCTGACACAAAGAACATATAATAGGTTGATAATCTGAATTACAAACTGGATGCTAATCTGTCAGTCTAGTTTCTTTGACCTTCGTATTCTACATGCTCTGCAAACAAATTACACAAATCATAGATAGTGATGGCTCAGTGGGTCATCACTTAATAAAAGCTCAGAGTTAATAGTCAGGAGATGATTTTTCACTTAACAGATCGGTAAGCAAAGGCTTGGGATTAGAAAATAGAGAGTTTATTTGTGTTAGACAGAGAAACTCATTTAGAAGTCAGAAAAATCAGGTGAAGGCAAAAGCAGTCCCATAGGTGAGGCAAGTGAATGGGTTGTTGACTGTCAGTCTAGTTCTTAGCCTTGCTTGTGAAATCTGATGCCTTGGCATGGAAGTCCCAGATACCGCACTGCTACAGTTGTCTGCGATTGTGAAACTGGAGAGAGACCTAAGAACTGGAGGTGCTAAGAGGAAGCGCTTCTCTGAAAAATGGAGCCTCACTCTGTAAGTCCTGCCATTAGTATTAGTCCTAGGCTTGTTAAGTACGTGTTAAAGATGAAGGGTAATGTGCGAGTGTAATGAGTTGGATTCATGCTGTCAGTGGTGTGCTACAACTAATTAACCGTACACAAAGCAACCTCAGTCTCTGTAGACTTGCGTTCAACATTCAACATTCCTGTACTGCTGGCTGCTGCCATTTTGTCAAAGAATTGAGTCACACTTGTTATAGTGTTTGGTGATTTGCAATGATGCATCCTATTCCTGTTGTACACTCATGTGGCACTGGCGCACTGTGCTTAACAGCTTAACCTAAGTTCTTTAAAAAGGAACTGAAAAATGTCGTGCCATTTTGCTAGAGAAAAAAAAAAAAGTTTAAAATAACAGGCATGCCGAAGGCCAAAGCACCCCGCCGAACCCATTTCGTTGCCGTAGCCTAGGCATTCGGTTCCTGGGTTTGTTCTTCGGTTTTTCGAAGAAATTTGCTTCTCAGAAAATATAAACTGATCGGTTCTCAAAACAACTCAGAACCGACAATTTCGGTTCTCGGTTCTTGCAGTTCTTTCGATTATAACTGAATTAAACGAACTTTTTCAGCAAAGGTCGAGATATATGTTCCAAGGCGAATTTATGCAACACTATATCCATTTTTATTAACAATAATTCATAAAGGCAACAATAGCAATATAGTAACACAAATATAGCATTTCAAATATGAAATACCACACAGAAACCAAACATAATCTTTCAAAATATGAGTAAATGAAGTATGATACACGATTCAGCTCTATCGGTTAGTTCGGTTAACCGAGGGATTTTCTTCGCTTATTTCGGTTCTTCAATATTAGGAATCGGCGGTTAATGATGAATATAAATCCTATGGTTAATCATTTCAGGAAGTAAGGCCTCTTTTTGGAATGGATTTTTTCTCGGCTTTTTTTCTTCTAAAAAAGTGAGTTGATTCCTCCAAAATTATTATACAATTTTTTTTAAAAAAATTCTTGCATTCTGAAGGGACATCAAGACGACCAGCTCCACCTTCACTCCAGCCGAACTGCACCTGCCCCCTCGCATTTCTTTTTTCTGATTTCGCTCCGCCGCCAAACGCCCAAACCCTAGCTCCGCCGCTCGCCACCATGGGTTCGCCGCCGGCGGCGTCGCTGCCGGACGAGCTCGTGGAGGAGATCCTGCTTCGCGTGCCGCCGTCCGACCCCGCGACCCTCGCGCGAGCCGCCGTCGCCAGCAAGCGGTGGTGCCGCCTCGCCACCGGGCCGGGCTTCCGCCGCTGGTACCGCGCCCACCACCGCGCGGCCCCCATGCTCGGGTTCCTCCGCGACCCCAGCGACGGCGACGGCATCTCCGCCAGCTTCGTCGCCACGTCCTCCTTCCGCCCGTCCCGCGCCGAGCACCGCGGCCTGCGCCCGCTCGACGCGCGCCACGGCCGCGTCCTCTTCCTCCGCTCCGGCGGCGGCCACTCCCACTCTGGCGGTGGCGGCGGCGGCGGCGCAATCGGCCTCCTCGTCTGGGACCCCGTCACGGACGAGCTGGTGGAGCTGCCCAGGCCGACGCTGCACGAGTGCCCCATCAGCTGGAAGGCCGCGGTGCTCTGCGCTGTCCCGGCGGTGGATTGCGACCATCTCGACTGCCACCGCGGACCCTTCCTCGTCGTTCTCGTCATCACCAATCGCAGCGCCATACGCATCTGCGTCTACTCGTCGGAGGCCGCTGCGTGGCCTGCCGAGGCGTCCGCATATGATTTTAGCATTCCCATTCTTCGTCTATTCCCCTTCCTACCTTGGGGGCAGGGTGTCAGTCTTGTTCAGCGACGCAGCTCCCTTGTGGGGAACGCACTCTACTTCATGTGCGGGCTTAGGATCCTCATGTATGATTGGTGCAGGCAACATTATTCCATAGAACAGTATCCGAACATAGAATTACTCCCCCCTGTGCCAATAGAGCTCATTACTATGGAGGATGGTGGTGTGGCATTAGCAGCAGTGGCGGAGTCTACACTCTACATAATGCCGAGGGATGGAGAGTTGGGATGGGGAGAAATGAAGACCCTTGCTTTCAAGGGCGAGAACCTGCCTCCCCTTTATACAGATACCTATCCGACACCCACACATTTTCATGTGGCTGGCTTTGCAGAAGGCAATGGTCTTGTTTTCCTGAGAATTGGAAATGGGATCTTCAGTCTTGATATAAAGTCCACTCAGGATACCATGCCCATTCAGTTGAAGAAGGTGTGTGAGGGGTCAGGCATTGTTCCCTACATCAACTTCTGCACTCCAGGTACTTGTCTCACCTGTTCTGTTACTATCTTTGCTCATGTACAATTTATCTTAACTTTGCTCAAGAACAGTGAGTTTACAAAAATGCAACATCATCTGTGTCTCACTTCTGCCTTAAAAACTTATTTTTCCCCCTTTGGGACATCTTTGGAGATCACTATATATACATGCCTTATCCATTAATCGTGATATTTTGGTGTCTGGACAACCGATCATAATTGGGACAGTTGTTAATGTAGTACTCAATCCATGTAGCGATTCAGAATTTTTTTCTTGTTATCTCGCTGATGTGTCTATTTAGGAGTTGCTGCTCAGTGAGATAAATTCTAGTGCCACAAAATTGCGTGAATTGAAATTATTATGTTTCCAAATTTTGGGTTCGAGAGGAAGACATTCAGAAGGATGGAAGCCATTATCTCCATAAGCTTCTACATTTCAGATTTCAGTCTTGTGCCTTCCTGAAACCCTGTACATTCCTTACCTATGCATGGTTATCACCTAACACCATAGAAATGTTGATGATGACTAAACAAAGAGTGTTCCTCTGGAATTGTGATTTCATCTCTTATTGCAAGGTGTTGTTAATAACTTCTTGACTAGAGCTGTGGCTAATGAGTTAGTGTTTTCACCTTTTAGGTTATACATTAGTGGCGACCCATTGAACCTTGTGGTTGGTCAAAAATTGAAAAAAAAAAAGTTCATTCTGGCAATTAGATTCCTCTGCCAGCTGATTTTACATTCAAAACTTTTGCATTCATGCAGTAATGGGAGTACTATCTGATGGACCAAAAGAGGGTGCCTCTATAGATGGCCAGTCATGTGTGGCCAGCAGTCTTCTCAGTCAAGGTGAAATCATGTAGTAGTAATTATTAATATCCTGTGGTATTTATATGCTGGGCTCTTTAGCATCAGTGGCATTGTTGCTGGTTTGTCTGTTTTCTTCACAGTTTCTGCATTTTCCTCTCTTAATTTTGCTAGATCAATCAGTGTTTGTGATGCTCAAGGTCAATTGGGCTTGCTAGTAAGTTAGCAAGCTTTGTAATATCCTATTCCACATATGCTGGCTTGCTTTACTACTTTATATTGCAATGAAATTCTGAAATCAATATGGTTATTTTATAAAAGAAAATACTTGTGCTGGAGAAAATGAGCATTCATAATTAAAATAGTGCAACTGCGTAATGCTCATTGAGTCAATTTTATTCTAAATGAGTTTAGATAGGTTTAGATAGTTGAGGCAGCCAATCAGTTGCAGTTAGTGCAAGTTCATCTACCCGATTGTTCCATCTCCTGTGTGATGAGCACCAAGTCCTAATAACTAGTAGTTAGTACGTAGTACAGAAATCATGTATGCATATATTATAAGATTAGTGTGCTTGGAAAACCCAGGTTTATTCTGTTCTTTCTTTGATGCAATGACATCCAGCTCTCTTGTGTGTTGGTGAAAAAAAATCCAGGTTTATGAGGGCGTCGTTGGGTTATACTGTCAATCAAGTTAGAATCAATTATATATTTAATCTATTACTCGCCATGCATGACATTGTGGCATCCCACTGTTTCATTGTAGATGCATATTTATCTCTGCTATGCGGTATTGGTTTTCCAAGTGTTATGATAGCTTTATACTCCATTTGCACTTGATAACTTGTTGTTTACCTCATCTCTGCTCAATTGTTTCTTTTCGCCACTTGATAATTTACCGTTGTTGATTGACTGCTTCAATTGCAGGCGAATAGTTGCCACTGTTGGATGGGGGAGCAGGAGGCTCTCAGTAGCTGCACCAAGAATCGTCAGGCTTGAGGGCGAATGAATGCTTCCTGTTGGACTCGGCTGAGGCAACAGCAGCAGCCTAGATAAAACCTTGTCTGAAGTATCTGAAAACTGTACTAGTGTTGGGTGTTATCAATCATGTGTGAGATTCTTTGGTCAAGAGGGGATTTAGTAGTAGCCAATGCTGCATTAGCAAGGAGCTCTGCCAGGAAAACTACTCTGACATCCTCTTCCTTTCCGGGCCAATGATCTTGTAAACATCCAAATCCAGTTTATATTCTTGTAGAATGTGGTCTTGAAAGAGTATGCTAGTCAAACTGAAGACATATGCGTGCATAATCTTGTATTTTTGGTTGGAAATGGCAGCGGTTCAATTCCATTCCAATAAGCAGGGGCGAAGCTACTTGAAGAGTAGTGGGTGCAAATGCACCACCCAAAAGATATAAAAACAGTAGAATTAGTTAAAATTTCACCATATATGTACTACCTAGGATATATGTTTATGCACCCACAAGCCGATTGCACCACCATCAAATTTAGTCTAGCTTCGCCACTTCCAATAAGCCAGCATCATATTCTTTGCACTGACGAGTTTCTTGGATAAATTACATGATGCCAACATTTTGATTGTGATTGCCAATATTCTTTGCAGAAAAAAATATATTGCATCGACTGTCACTAACATGTTGCTGAAAAAATATTGGAGCGAATTCATTCATGCAAGAGCTGACGCAACAAGATTTGCTCCCTGGCTTCCTGGTCCCATTCCAGGTCCCACCTGTCAGCCTGTACCGTCAGGGAATGTCTCGCTGGCCGACTGGGTCCCACTGCGGGCCCCACCTGTCAGCGTGTTTGGGCCATGGGGACATGGGCCCAAGCAAGCAGGTGGATGGCAACCCGTCCTGTTCGTCTTCTCCATCCATTTCATTTCAGTCTTCTTCTCTCTTTGCCCAAATCGCGAAACCCTAACGCCGGCCGCAATCAGGCATGCCGCCGCCGCCGCGGGCCTTGCCGGAGGAGCTCATCGAGGAGATCCTGCTCCGCTTCCCGCCGCACGAGCCCGAGAGCCTCGTCGATGCCGCGCTCGTCTGCAAGCACTGGCACCGCCTCGTCTCCGGCGCGGGCTTCCGGCGCAGGTTCTGCGAGCTCCACCGCGCGCCGCCGATGCTGGGGTTCCTCCTCAACGTCCAGGCGGGTCCCCGAAGCTGGCAAGTGTCCGGGTCCCGATTCGTGCCCGCGGCGGCCGCCTCCTGCCTCCCCCACGGCGAGATCCGCAGCGGGCGCGTGCTCGACGCACGCCACGGCCGCGTGCTCCTCGAGCGGCAGCCCGCGAGGCGTGACAGCTTCGACCTCATGGTCTGGGATCCCGTCACCAAGGAGCAGCGGGAGGTGCCCGTACCGCTGCCGAGTTTCCCGTCGTGGGGGCTGCGTTGCACAGCTGCGGCGGTTGTCTGCTCTGTCAAATTTATTATCAGTGTTCTTCAAATTTATTATGCTTGTTTTGTTCTGGTGGTATTGCCCTTACAACTAAAGCCTCAGCAGGTCTGCAATAGGACAGATAATAAAAAAGCCATTATGTACTTTGACATTGTGTCTATCTTTGATCTTGTTCGTTCATTAGCTCCGATCTGTCAATGTGACTTAATAACATCCGCATGGTTGATGATATCAGTGCTATATCAAGAAGTGACTTATTTATCAGTGATATTCAGTTGGTGCAAGTGTTGCTGTTAACTGCTCTTCAGTTTGTGAGAAGTAATTCTTCATCAACGGGAAAATTGATTCCTAAATCATTTAATGTTCTTAAAAATTGTCGATTTCTGCAGCTTTGAGAGCAGCTTTTACATGTGAGGGAGCAAGTGCTGGTGGCTCAAGTGCATGATCACCTACGATGAGGTTTTGTAAATTGGAAAGTTGAGGTGTTCATGTCATCTAAGAGCTCGAGCAATCAACTGAGTGGTAGTAATGGTAATAAATAGCATGAGATCTATGATGAACATCACCTTTTGCATCCGTGAGATTGTTGTTGGCCTTAATATGTTAGCCTTTATGGTTTGTGTTTCCATTGAATTTTTTCGCTTGGTCTGTGTCTCCAAAAGTCCAAAACTATGTTGAGCTTGTATGTAAGTTGTTTACCCTCCTACTTGGTCTATGACTGCATGTGCTCGGTGCTCTAGGATTCCTGCTTGTGATGATGGTCTGTGACTATATTTTTGGTCTGTAACTACTATATGTGCTCCTAGATTCCTGCTTGTGATGAAAACCTGCAACGTGCATATTATTCCATCATTTTCTTAAAATTTGTAAGTCAATCGAATCAGCATTACGAAATCAAAACACTACAGTTTCATATGCTCTGTAGTGCAAGGTTTACCTACATAAATTTATTAGTGTGCTTCAACATCTTGTGGCTTGTAGTTGGTTGGATAGCCAGAACACTGTTAATTTGTTAATTTACTGTTGTGATATTTACTTCCAACCTGTTTAACATCCTAAGTCAGACAATTTATATATGCATGAATCCTGAAATTACAATAGTTGGTATGTTTCATTGAAGAATAACAAAGCACATACTTTTTCCCTTTTTTTGATGTTAGCGTGTCAGTTTTCACTCCAGTGTATACCAATTTTTATCTTGTTTTATATCTGGAGCTTTGTAATTTATTTTGCTATGCTTGATGAATCATATATATATATTCTGACACCCCTTCCTCTGTTCATACAAATTCACTCCTATTTGTTCATTTCACCTTGCTGGAGTCATCAGTATGTCTCTGCACTTCGAGTTCCAGTTTGAGTGGAACAAACTATAAATTTGTAGATCTCATCGATAGCAGTTCAGTTCCAGTGAGTGTTAGCCTGTGAGGATTAAACTAGAGAACTGCTTGGATAGAAGTTGTGGTTGCATGTGTCCTAAGGAGAAGAGCATTAACACGAGCGAGACACTGGATCTGGCATATAAATGGGATTCTGCAGCATGAACAATGTTGGGGCTTCTGTTTTGACTTACTGAAGTTGTCCTGTATTTTTTTAGAAGGGGCTCCTCCTGAGAATGAGTGAATCGTGACGCTGAATTGAAGTTTGGCTCATGATTTAGTTGTCATAATTTAACTGTGTTGCTCTGCACGCTTCTTTTTGGTAGCCTGGAAATGGCATCTACTCAGTATTTTGCTTTCTTCACAGGTTAGTTGCCATGAAAGGCTGTTAAAATGAACTGAGAGTTCCTTTTTGAGCTGAACTAGACTATGTCTGGAAAGTTGCTAAGGCTATGGTTGTTGTTTTCTTTTGAAGAACTTGTACTAGTAGCTATAGCGGTCAGATATAAATTGCATGTTCATGTCAGATTATATTGACAGGGCTAAATAAATGGTTGGTTTATAAGTGTCATTTGTGTCCCCTGGAAAAAAAAGAGAATGTGTTTGGCTTTCAGTGCGTTAATATCAGTTTGAGATTTCCAGTGCAAAACCTGATGCAAACAAAGTCATTTAACTGCTAGTACAGAAATCTTGTCTGTATATAATTGTGTGTGAAAACTAGTGGCAAAACTTAGGTTTGTCAGGTTAAACTTTGTCCATGGGATGAAATGAAATGAACTTGATGCAGTTGGTTTGCTGTTGCCTGCCATGCATTTCATTTGTGGGGCAGACTACTGTCATATCTGGAGATTTATCTATGCAGTATTCTGCTTACTGTGGTGTCAGCATATATTTAGTTTACAGGGTTCACTTACTCAATATGCACTTCATAATTTATTGATTGCCTCTCCTTTTTCCCTTAAAAAAACTGCTTACCTCATCTGCTCCATTCTTTCTTTTAATTTTGTCACTGATAAGTTAGTGTGGTTGACTGCATACTTGAGAGCGAATTGCTAGACTAGATCACCTTCTCCAAAAATGTCTCTTGAAATTTTGATCATCTCATCATATTTTCTGTTGCTGAAATGTTGCGTCAAATCGTCACGACCACATAACCCATGGCTTTTCAATGCAATAAATAGTTTATGATTTTCGTTTTTACTGGAAAAACTATATATTTTACTTCATCGTACAAAGTAGAAGAAAAGCAAGACTCGTTTTTTGAGCTGTCGCAAAATGATTTATTAGCTCCGATGAAACGTGCTTGAGCTGTCCAGTGCAAACTCACGGAATCCAGATTATTCCTCAGGTGGGCTGTCATCCTCTTTGGGCCCTGGGCAGAACCAGGTCAGGTGGGCTGTAAATCAATTCAGCCTCTCCAATCTCAATCCTCGCGCTGGCCGGCGGCAGCCGCAATCCAGGCGATCCTCCTCCGCCTCCCTCCCGACGAACTGGCGAGCCTCTTCCGCGCCTACCTCGTCTGCAAGTCATGGTGCCGCCTCATCTCCGGACCCCGCTTCCGCCGCCGGTACCACGCGTTCCACCGCACGCCCCCTGTACTGGGATTCCTCTGCGGCGGCATGTACACCAGCGGCGGCGACCACCTATCCCGATTCGTGGCCGCATCCCTCCGCCCGCCGCGGCCGCTTGGTCGATGCACGGCACGGGCGCGTGCTGCTGCTGCTGCGCAGAGGGGAACATGGGAGGAAGGTCTTCCTGGTTTGGGACCCCATCACCCACGAGGAGACAGAGATTCCACTTCCCGAGCTGATGCAGCACGGGTGCACCTGGACGGCGGCAGTTGTCTGCGCTGCTGGTGCCTGTGGCCACCTTGATTGCCACCCAGGAACCTTCCTCGTGGTTTATGTCGTCTCTTATTCTGCTGAGACATCCATCTGGACCTACTCATCCGATACTAGATCGTGGAGCGACCCAATTTCCACTCAACACCATAGAGACTATGCTGATTTCTTCCTCCCTACCGGGCCTGTGGGGAATGCGCTTTACTTTGAATTCATGAGTAAGACGAGAGTTCTCGAGTATGATTTCGAATTTAATGAATTGTCTGTGGTTGGACTACCATCATTTTTTCGGATGTGTGTTGGAGTGTTCAGAACCACAGACGACGGTTGCCTGGGATTCGCCACCGTACATGAATCCAAACTCTACATGTACGTGGTCGAAGAAACATGGTCCTGAAATAGATGTTGTATGGACCTGTGACAGAGTCGTTGAGCTAGAAACGCTGCTCTCTAGTAATGCCATCCTAACTGATCCTGTTTTGCTTGTTTTGCTTGACTCTGTGGATCGGATCGGTGTCATTTTGTTAAGAGCAGATAATGCGCTCTACACAGTTGATCTGAAGACGTCTAAGGTCAAGAAGGTTTGCGACGGGGCCGGAAGCTTCGTCACCGTTGTTCCTTACATGACCTTCTGCACTCCAGGTACAATTTTCTTTGTTCCGTTCAGTTTTCCAATAATTTTCAGGATGAGTAATTATTCTAGTTACTAACATGAAATCTAGGGCTCAAGAATGACGAATTTATATAAAGTGGAATGTCACCCAATCTGATATCACTATGTTATCTTACCAAAGTCATTTTTATTATGGACCATTTGAGAAACTAGTTAGATATGCCATGGGAATTTCATTGGTTAAGACTTAAGACGTTGTGCATAGATGGTAGGTTCTTGACAACTTATCCTCAGCCAGGACTTTGATGACCTTCTAAAATTCAGATGTGGTGCGCCCATCTTTATTCTTACTTACCCATTACCCCTGATATGTCAATGTGACTTGACAAGGAACAAATAGATCATGATATTGGCTCTAAAATGGCAGACACATTTGTCTCCTATTCCTGTGGATTTTAATTGTTTTATTTGATAGAAGCAAGTTTTTATGAAAGGCAGATTTGATTCTTTATTCAGCTAATAATGTCATTCTCAAAAAGTTGTAACATTCTGCAGCTTTGGGAGCGGCTTCTACAGGTGATGGCCCAATTACCGGTGGCTCTAGTGCTTGAAAAAACTCAAGGTGCTTAATGTGAGAGCTTCTTTATCAAGGGCAGATTCGGTTCTAGTAATAATAATGGTAAATTGCATGATGCCTATGGTGGTGGCACAACATTGCTAAATTAGTGACATTTGTTCTTGCCTCCTGGTTTTCTTTGTTGTAATCCAGAATTTTTAAAACTATTTGGTTGATAGTTGGTTTCAAGGTTTATCGGGCTTGTGTGTAAGCTGTTAACCCTGCATTGTTCTACTTTATTATTGACTATTTGTGCTCAAGTATTGCAGCCTGCAATGGAAGCCTGAACTGTGCATACTATTCCTTCCTTTCAAAAGTGTCTGTGCCCAGAAAAAATGTTTCTTATGAAATCTGAGCAATGCAATCTCATAGAGTTAATATTATTCTTGCACTATTTTTTGTGATTCAATATCTTGTGGACTAACTGGTTGGATAAGAAGATACAAATCTTTAATTTTCTGTCTGAGACCTACTTTTGTGGCCAGCCTGGTAAAAAATCCAAAATCAAGATAGTTTGTTATATCTGTAAACCTTGTGCACAGTTAAACCTTGGTGGGAAAATATAACTGATATCATCAAAGAATAACAGAAAATTAGTTTTGGCTTGGCTTTAGTTCTCATCTTCGGTTACAGCCAGAGTATGGTGTTTTTTTTTTTATCTGGATTTTGTACTCATCAACAAAGCTCTAGTTATCACGGAACTGAGTGCAAATTTGTTCCTTCTTGTTTTGTCCTACATTTCCTTGACACTTCATCGCTCATCAGCATTATTTGTACTTGTGTTCCTGTCTGAATTGTTTGTAGCAGGAGTTGATGGTCAGCCATTGTTTATCTTGCTGAACATTATTCAGAAAAAAAGGAAAAGAAAAGAAAAATGTTCAGTATTCTGAAGCTATTCTCTGCATGCTTGGCAGGGCCTCTCTCCTATTGGGAAAGTGGTTGGTTATGCTGACCTGATAATGCACGCATTGCCTTTTGTGGAAAAATGGCTCTGCACGCATTTGGGTTCAGTCATGCAAATTCATTCCTCTTTGTTCGTTTCACTTTGTTGAAAGATTCATCAGTGTCTCTGCACTTGAGTTCCAGACTGAATGGAAAACAAGGTTGTAGCAGGTGGAGTGAATCATGGTTCGTCTTACTTGTAAAATGTGGGTCCTGAAGCATGAACAATGTTGAGGATTCTACATTAGAAAAAAACAATGTTGAGGCTTCTGTTTTGATTTATTGAAACTGTCATTCTATGTTTCTTAGTAGGGTTTCCCTCCTTTTGGGAATTGTGTGATGCTGAACATAAGTTTGGCTCATAATTTAGTTCTCAGAGATGCATCGGTTTGTCTATATAGCCAGTAAAACATCTGGAGATGTGTAACTTATTCTGCTAGCTATGAGGAACAAACTAAACAGTATACATTCTGACTTCTGACTCTTTTTTGTTGCTGTGAGAGTCTGACATGTTTACCACAGAGTATTGTTGAAACTCTGTTCATATAAATTCTTCATCTTTGTTCGTTTCATTTTACTGAATGGTTCATAGGTTCAGTACAGCTCTGCACTTGAGTTCCACTTTGAATGGAATAAGGTTGCAGAAGTTAGTGATGGTTGGAATAAGGTTGCAGAAGTTAGTGATGGTGAATCATGGTCGACAATGTCAAATATGGGTCTCAAAGCACTGAAGCTGTTGTGTGTTTGCTTAGCAGGGGCTCCTCGTGGGAATGATTGAATTGTGATGCTGAATTGGATTTGGCTCATGATTTAGTTGTCATCATTTATATGTGTTGTTGTGCACACTTTTTTTGGTAGCATGTCAATGACATATACTCAGTGTTTTGCTTACTTCACAGGTTTGTTGTTGTGTTGTCAATTGTCATGACAGGTTGTTAACTAGTACAGAAATGAAGTCTATATAATGAAATGAAGTGTCTTCCCAAGAAAAATGTTGTTATGAAATCTGAGCACTGCAATGTTATACAGTCAATATTATTGTTGCATAATCTTTTTGTGATTCAATATTGTGGACTAACAGGTTGGATAAAAAGGTACTGCTTGTAGTTTTTCTGTCTGAGACCTACTTGTCCATATCAAGTAACACTGAGTATATGTCTCAGACAGTTTGTGATTCAATATTGTCTCAGACAGTTTGTGATTCAATATTGAGCACTGCAATCTCCAGATAGTTTGGATATAAATGTTCGTTATGAAATCTGAGCACTGCAATCTCATACAGTCAATATTATTCTTGCATTCTTTTGTAATTCAATATCTTGTGGACTAACTGGTTGGATAAGAAGATACTAGTTTTTTATTTTCTGTCTGAGACATACTTTTTGTGGCCAGCCTAGTAAACATCCAAAATCAAGATAGCTTATATATTTGTAAACCTTGAAAGTCATAAGTTAAGAACACAACAGTCAATAGGGACAACTTGTCCATATCAAGATAGCTTATTGTCGCTAAAGTTTGCATACAACTTGTCCATATCATGGGGAGAACATAACTGACATCGTCAAAGAATAACATAAGTTACTTTTAACTTGGCTTTAGTTCTCGTATTGGTTACATCTGGAGTATATGGTGTTTGTTTATCTGGATTTTGTGCTCATCGGCAAAGCTCAAGTTTTAACATAACTGAGTTTTGTTTCACATGTCTAGAGACTTCATCGGTCATCAGTATTGTTTGTACTTGAGTTCCTGTATGGATGTTTGCAGCAGGAGTGATGGTGAGCCATCTTTTGTCTTGCATGTTGAATGACGAATATGGTCACAAATCATGAACAATGTTCGGCCAAAAAAAGGGAACAATGTTAAGTATTCTGTCAAGTTATTGAAAGTTATTGCATGCATGTTTGGCGAGGCCTTTGTCCTCTTGAGAAATCGGTTGGTTATGCATTGCCTTTTGTGAAAAATAATGGCTCTGCTTCTCTGTTTCAGTGAACAAGCATTGGCGATTTGGTGGGTTTATGTTTCAGCTCGGTTTCAGTAGGCAACCATGCGTGTGTGGTGGATAGAAGTTCTAAAGTTGGAACAATGTATGTCAGCACATGCTGTCTTAAGGGCCGAAGGAGATGGTAACAAACGAACACTGAAATTGGAACCTTAACTGCTATAATGCTATATATAGGTCAATCCCCAACTATTGCAAGATATTGACGAAAGAGTTTTGCCATGTGTGAGAGAATACAATGTATATTCAGATCAATGTGCGTAAGAACATATAGCAAGCATGGAGCCTTCCTAACCAACCATGCCAGGTCTCCATGCCTAGAGTCACTCACGCACTCACACTCTAGCTGCTGGTCAATGGTGCCTGGTCACCATGCCTAGAACTAGTGGGAAGCTCCCATCACCAAGACCACGAACGCACACACTAAGTATAGGTGCTAGTCTAACACACCCCCTCAGTCGGATCGTCAGCCACTTTGCACGTTCAGACTGGACCTAAACTCCGTGAACACTGAAGTAGGCAACCCCTTGGTGAAGACGTCTGCATATTGTGAGGTGGTCGGAACATGCTGAACTCGTAGATCACCAATGGCGACTCGCTCCCGGACGAAGTGAAGATCGATCTCAATGTGTTTGGTGCGCTGATGTTGCACCGGGTTGGAGGTCATGTAGACGGCACTGATGTTGTCGCAGTACACCAGTGTGGCGCGCCGAAGAGGGGCATGCAACTCCAAGAGAAGCTGACGCAGCCAGGTCGCCTCTGCAACTCCGTTAGCCACCGCGCGATACTCGGCTTCAGCACTTGATCTTGACACCGTGTTCTGGCGCTTGGAGGACCAGGAAACAAGATTATCGCCGAGGAACACTGCATAGCCCGAGGTGGACCTACGAGTGTCCAGACAACCAGCCCAGTCAGCGTCGGTGTAGACGACAAGATCAGTCGAAGTAGATGGTCGCAGCAGGAGACCGAAGTGGAGTGTGCCCCGAATATAGCGAAGAATCCGCTTCAGAGCAGCAAGGTGAGACTCTTTAGGGTCATGCATGTGGAGGCAGACCTGCTGAACAGCGTATGCAATATCTGGTCGAGTGAACGTCAAGTACTGAAGAGCTCCAGCAAGACTGCGAAAGTCTGTAGCATCAGACACAGGGGCTCCCTCAGTTGCAGCAACCTTAGGGTTGGTGTCAACTGGTGTAGAGCACGGCTTGCACTCGGTCATCCCAGCACGATCTAAGATATCCAGCATGTATTGTCGCTGTGAGAGCAGGAGTCCATCGCCACGTCGTTGAACATGCATACCGAGGAAGTGATGTAGTTCACCAAGATCTTTCATGGCGAATTCCCGCTGAAGTGCTGAGATGATTCGCCGAAGAAAATCGGACGACGAGGCTGTGAGGACAATATCATCAACATAGAGCAACAGGTAAGCTGTGTCTGATCCGCGCTGATAGATGAAGAGTGAGGTGTTTGACTTGGCTTCGACAAACCCAATAGATAGCAAGTAAGAGGCCATTCGACTGTACCAAGCACGAGCCTGCTTCAGGCCATAGAGCGACTTCTTCAGGAGGCAGACAAAATCCGGATGAGCTGAATCTTCGAAGCCGGACGGCTGCTGGCAATAAACTGTCTCAGTCAAATTGCCATGAAGAAAGGCGTTCTTTACATCCAACTGGTGAATGGGCCAGTGGCGAGTGAGTGCTAAGGAGAGCACCGTGCGGACAGTAGCAGGCTTCACCACAGGGCTGAAGGTCTCATCAAAATCCACACCAGGTCGTTGGGTAAAGCCACGAAGAACCCAACGTGCCTTGTACCGCTCGAGGGAGCCATCAGACTGAAGTTTGTGCTTGAAGATCCACTTCCCGGTGACAACATTGGCCCGAGGAGGACGGGGCACAAGATCCCAGGTGTGATTCTGCAGGAGAGCACTGTGTTCTTCCTCCATAGCCGCTCGCCAATTAGGGTCAGCAAGAGCGCTACGGAAGGTCTTCGGCACCGGAGAGAGAGGCACGGCGTGGTAGATGGCGGGCATCCTGTAGCCGCTCTTCGAGCGGGTGCCCATGGAGTGCTGGTTGACCACCGGAGGAACGGCAACCGCACCCTTGGGCAGCGGGGCTGCTGTTGTAGCAGGGGCGGTCGGTGCAGCAGCCGGGGACGGCGCTCGTAGACGTACGTGAAGGCACGAACCGGTCGGAGAGGTGGGAACCCTGGTGGTGGCCCGCGGGGCGACTGCAGGGATGCTGGAGAGGCCGCGGATGACGCAGAGGATGTCGAGCCGACACGCAGTGCGTCGGGCAGCTCAGGGCCGCGCATGGCGCGGAAGAGGGACTCCTGGTGGCCGCGCGTGGCGCGGTGGGTGTCCCTGACACCCGCATCGCAGTGGGGACGTAGAGCGGGGG
The DNA here is from genome assembly GCA_018135685.1 of Themeda triandra. Lineage (NCBI taxonomy): Eukaryota > Viridiplantae > Streptophyta > Magnoliopsida > Poales > Poaceae > Themeda > Themeda triandra. Next base: position 216,413 of record JAENPR010000862.1, read on the forward strand.
CGTCGGAGGATCCGCAGCATCCTCGGGAGGCTCCAGAGGCGCCCGGACACAGCCTCACGGGGACCGGCAGGGGCGCGGGTGGCGTCGGAGGTACCGGGAAGAGTTCCTGTAGGCAAACACTTGTGCAACGATCCAATAGGAGCGGGCACATCATTAGTAGTCTCATCGGTAAGAAACTCGAGGTCTGCTGGAGTACTAGGACCATGACGCTCAGCGAAAGGGAAGGTCGTTTCATCAAAGATGACGTGCCGGGAGATGATGACTCTATTGGATGATAGGTCAAGGCAGCGGTACCCTTTATGGTGAGGTGAATAGCCTAGAAAGACGCACATGACAGACCTAGGAGCAAGCTTGTGAATGGCAGTGGCAGACATGTTGGGATAGCATTTGCAACCAAAGACGCGTAGATGTTCATATGTGGGTGACTTGCCGAACAAGGCAAGATGAGGCGTGGAGAACTCTAGAGTCTTGGTGGGCAATATGTTGAGGAGAACTGTCGCCGTGGAGAGAGCCTCCACCCAGTATGAGGGAGGCATGGACGCCTGAAAGAGCAGGGAGCGAACAACATTATTTACAGAGCGAATAATGCGTTCAGCTTTACCATTCTGAGATGAGGTGTAAGGGTAGGACATGCGGAGGTGGATGCCCTGGGTGAGGAAGAAGTGTCGGGTGCTGGAGTTGTCAAACTCTTTCCCGTTGTCACACTGTACTGCTTTGACGCGAGCGCCAAATTGAGTGGAGGCATGGGCGATGAAGTGAGCAAGCGTGCTGAAAGTGTCAGATTTAAGTCGTAAAGGAAAGGTCCACAAATAATGAGTGCAATCATCAAGTATGACCAAGTAGTATTTATAACCAGAAATGCTGGAAACCGGAGAGGTCCATAAATCACAATGAATAAGCTCAAATTTGCTAGACGCACGAGAGGTGGACACATGAAAGGGTAGACGGACATGACGCCCTAGTTGACAAGCATGACATAAATCCGAACAATCCTGAATAGGAAAAGAAACAATAGACGCGAGCTTCGACAAGGCCTCATGACCGGGGTGCCCGAGACGCCGGTGCCATAGTGGAGAGGAGCCCTGAGCGGCAAAGGAGAGTGCTGGTGGAAGGCGGAGTGGATATAGCGGCCCGGAGCTATCACACCTGACGATCTCTTTCCGAGATGGAAGAACCTTCACAGAACAACCAGCGGGGTCAAACTCAACAGAGCAATTATTGTCGATAGTAAATTGGCGAACAGAGATAAGATTCTTAATAATTTGTGGTGACACAAGAACATTATTAAGACGTAAATTGGGTGATAACTCTGTGGAACCAGTGGCAGTGACAGGAATGAGGGAGCCATTACCGACAATAATGGATGAAGGGTTAGGGTACCGCGGGAGTAGAACATGTGAAAGTGAGGAGGATTGAGATGACATATGGGAAGTAGCACCTGAGTCGAAGTACCACTCGTTGGTCGAAGGAGGGGTCAGCGATGTCGTGCTGAATGCCACGGCGAGGTCCGTCGGGTTCCAGGAAGGAAGGCCGGTCACAGGGTTGTAGTACCCCGGAGCGACCCACTGTCCAGCCTCAGTGGGAGCAGGCTGGTGTTGGGCAACAAGCGCCTGCTGCTGCTGAGCAAGCAGCGCCTGCTGCTGCGCCTGCTGCTGTGCCTGGAGGTGAGGGGGCACCGGGATGGAAGCCAGAGGTGGACGAGGACCCCCTGGCCACATCTGGATGGAGCCGGACCAAGGGTTGTAGAGGTTGGGCCAAGGGCGCCCCCCCGACAGTCGGCTGCTGCTGCTGTCCAGCAGCCTGCTGCTGTTGCTGCGACGGACCAGCAGGGGGTCGGGAGCCACCGCCACTGCCGCTATTGCCTTGGCCTTTGCCGCCACCGCCGCGCTTGTTACGGCGATTGTTGGGAGCCTTTTTTACTCCCACCAGCGCTCCCAGAACGCGAGGCAGAGGATGTAGGGGCTGCGGTGGGAGTGGTCGAAGCGGCGAGTGCGGCGGCCGGAGCTTCCTTGCGGTCCTCCATGGTGAGTTCCTCAAGAATGAGGTCCTCACTTGCCTCCAGGAAGGTGGGGAAGGGTTTGGCCCGACGAAGAAGCGTACCAACGTGGCTGAGCGCTCGTTGAGGCCGCGGATGACGTTGAGGACGAGGGTGCGGTCGGAGATGACCTCGCCGAGGGCCGTGAGATCATCGGCCATCTTCTTCAGCTTGCGGCAGTATTCGGTGACGGAGAGGTCGCCCTGGACGAAGTTGCGGAACCGCGTCTCCAGCTGAATGGAGCGGGCCTCGCGGTTGCCGAGGAACTGTGACTCGACGACGAGCCAAGCGTACCGCGCGGTGGAGCCCCGGGAGGAGATGATTTCGCCAAGGTCGTCGGTGAGCGTGGTGGTGATCCAGGACTTGACGACGCAGTCCATCTGGGTCCAATCGGGAGAGACCGGGTCTGGAGGATCCTCGCGAACATGGCCCTGGAGCGAGAACTTGCCAAGGATGAGCAGAAACTGATCGCACCAGCGGTTGAAGTTACCGAAATCGACGTCGAGGACGGTGGTGACGTGGTTCCGGATGTTGCTAACCGCCACGGCCTGAGAGTGGAGTTGCAGCAGGGCCACAGCTTCGTGGTGAAGCATGGCTGCGCGGAGGTCGGGCGGGGCAGAAGGTCCTGCAGGGACGGGCTCGGGCGGCGGAGTCGCGATGGCGGCTGCAGCGGCCGCCCGCTCCCTGGCGGCCCGTGCGAGGGCTTCGCTGGCACGCTGGGCCGCGTCATCCCACTCCTTGGCCGCGGCCGCGGCCTCCTGCTCGGCTTCGAGGGCACGGGCCAGAGCGGCGTCGCGCGCGGCCGTGCGCTCGCTCTCCTGCTGCTGAGCGGCGGCGGCGGCGTTCGCCTTCTCCTGGACAGGGGCCGACGAGTTGTCGTCGAGGCCGTCTTCGACTGCAGGGGTGGTCGACATGGCGGCGCGTCCTGGACGTTCGCGCGTGGAAGAAGTCCCGGCCGAACGTGCTTGATGCCGCGTCGAAGAAGCAGAGGAAGCAGAGTCCGATCCGCGTCCGCGCGTCACGTCGCGGTGTAGCCCGTTCGCGCCGAAGCAGAGTCGCGGAAGAGTCGCGCAGACGGGCAGGCCTCGCGGGCCAGCGCGCGATGCGGAGACGGATCGGGGCGCTTCCTGCGTCGCGGTCGTAGACGGGGCGTCACGACCTCGATCACGCGATGTGTCGCGATCGTCGCGGGCGGCCGCGCGAGGATCGGTGGCTGGTGTGGCGCGCGCAGAGGCGACGCGCGGGCAGAGGAGTCGCAGCGCAGAGCAGGGGAGTCGCGCGCGAGCAGAGAAGCGGCGCGCGGGAGGGATGCGCAGCCGCGGGCAGCGGAAGTATCTAACCTAGCGTGATACCATGTGAGAGAATACAATGTATATTCAGATCAATGTGCGTAAGAACATATAGCAAGCATGGAGCCTTCCTAACCAACCATGCCAGGTCTCCATGCCTAGAGTCACTCACGCACTCACACTCTAGCTGCTGGTCAATGGTGCCTGGTCACCATGCCTAGAACTAGTGGGAAGCTCCCATCACCAAGACCACGAACGCACACACTAAGTATAGGTGCTAGTCTAACACCATGGCGTGTTGATGACATTGACAGTTCAAGCTATTTGATCTTTTTACTGTGGACTGCATGAGTATTTTTGAGATAGAAAACAGCAAGAGCACTACTAAATGGAAATGATTTTTCACTAAAAATGAATGAATTTTTGGTCAAACAAAATGCAGTGAGATTTGCTCAAAATGGAAGCAAGTGTTGGCATGGGCCTTAGGCCTCCCAAACTTGTTACTTTATACAGGGATATTTAAAACCTGAAACCTCAATCTTACATGTGTTCAAATCTTGGAATGAAAGGTAATCATTTAAGATCTGAAACCACAATACAATGGGACAAGATCATGACCATTGACACTATTTATCAATTTATCTTGTGCAGAAGTAAACCTCAAGCTAAAAGAAAAGATAACTGACATCATCAAAGAATAACAGTGCTTCAGCTTGACAGCTTGCTGCATGGTAAGTTGTTTGCCATCTTGACTGCATCCAGAGCGGATACAAATTCTGACAGCTGGCTGCATGATATGGTGTTTGTCAGAACCGGATACAAATTCATTCCTCTTGGTTTCTTGCATGTGTGATTGTGTGAATGGAACAAGGTTGACCAAGTAGCAGCAGGTGTCGATGCTGAATTATGCTTTGTATTTTCACACAAATGCATTGAGCATTGTTCAGGGTTGTCTGTTGACCTGTTAGAGCTGTTGTTCTGTGCATGCTTGACTGGGCGACTCTCCTCCGGGGAATGAAATCTTGTTATGCTGGAAAACAAATCTGAAAGTACAGTTCAGATTCAGTAAATAAATATGGGTGTGCTCCATGGTGAATTAACTGAAGAGATCATCTTGACCGAACATTTTAGTAGCAACCATGTGTACTACCAAACCCTGCACAGGAAACTCGTTGGTATTAGTTGGTGATATTTATAATCAGTGTCTCAATTAAGGATAACAGCAATAGGTTAATTCTGTGTCAGGTCAGAATCAGCAATTAAGGAGAACAGCAAGAGATCCTCTTGAATTAAAAAAAAAAAAATCTTAGGAGCCAGCCAACACCCTTTTTTGCTTTGTTTTTTCCTTAACTACATATGATGCCGTCACTCCTCTCTTCAACCAACCCTGGTGAAAATTCCAATGAGAAATCAGGGTTCTGGGTGAGGGTTGCTAGAGTCCAGCAGCCTTAAAGGTAGAGCTGGCTGTGGCAGGTACAAAGGGGGCAGTGCCAGGCCAGGGCATGAAAGGAGAGGTTAGCATGGGCAACAGATGGTTGGGGCGGATCCAGCAATGGAAGTCACAGGAGATGGGGAACGAACGGTGTCAGGGCGCAGACATCACCTTGAGCTTGAGGTTGGTCAGGGAAGAAAAGCAGCTGGAGGTTAAAGAAGCACTGGCCATTCAATGTTGACCGTTCGGCTAAGTGCTGAGTCAAGGAACAGCGACAGGTGGTTAGGCAGTCCCTTCAGAATGGTTTGTACAGGTAAGAAAAGCATTTATGTCAGGACTTCAATAAGTCGACCAATAGTATTGGAACGAGTCCTCTGTTTGACTAAGAGCATCTCCAAGGGTTTTGCATTTTTGCTTTAGTATTTGTAGTCATTTGCCAACTCTCAAAACAAAATACAAAGGAATAAAGAGGGCATCTCCAACCGTTTTGCAATTTTGACCAGCAATTACCCAAAATAGGCAGCGTGGGTGGAGGGATGTGGTGCGAGAGTCGCGCGCGGAGACGTTGGAGGCAGCGCATGCGACAAATGCCAAGCGTGAGGGGCTTGGCATATATGCCAAGTCTCCCCCTTCAAATGCCAAGTTAATGAAAATGCAAAGGCTAAATGCATAACCATTGGAGAGGGTTTTTTAGAAGTTTTATGCAAATTAGTAAATACCAAATCTAAATGCATAACCCTTAGAGATGCTCTAATCAATCTTTGAAAAGGCTCCAATGGTCCACTGCGCAGTCCAACATTTCCACTGCTAGTCAGATTTGCACTGTGGGGGTCACTTTGACCACAAACACTTCAACTGAAGCTTTATATACACCGAGCCTGCGTTCATGTGCTCTGGCTCTTCACCATGCATCTTACAACCAATCCTTCACACCTCCTTCCCATCATAAGCACCATTTTGTTCCTGACTTGTGATGCACTACAACAGCATCACCTAAATGGTGGCGGCTGTATCCCTGCTGAGAGGGCTGCCTTGCTTTCCTTCAAGAAGGGCGTCACCATTGACTCCACCAATCGCCTCGCCTCATGGCATGGCCAAGATTGCTGCAGGTGGAAAGGCGTGGAGTGCAGCAATGAGACTGGCCATGTCCTTGAGCTTCGCCTTCGCAACAAGAAAACAGACCTCAATACAGTTGCTGCATGTAATGATGACAACTCTTTATCCGGCAAGATAAGTTTCTCTTTGCTTTCCCTGGAAAAGCTAGAGTACTTAGATCTTAGTGGGAACTGCTTGGTGGAGTATGGTAAAAATATACCTTCATTCTTAGGCTCCATGAAGAATTTGAGATATCTCAACCTCTCTTTCATACCATCGTTTGGTACAGTGCCTCCTGAGCTTGGTAATCTGTCTAGGCTGCAGTACCTTGACCTTGGCTCCAATGATATTTATTCAACGATATACTCAATAGATATAACCTGGTTAAAAAATCTCCATTTACTACAGCACCTAAGCATGAGGCGTGTAAATCTTTCACAAATAGCTGACTAATACTAAATGGGATTCCATCTCTAAGAGTCATCGATCTTTGGGATTGCAAACTCGATAGTGCAAACCAGTCACTTCCATATACAAATCTCACAAAACTTGAGAAGCTTGATCTCTCTTGGAATAATTTTGCCCACGAAATTGCATCCAGCTGGTTTTGGAAAGCAACAAGCCTCAAGTACCTCGACCTTCGTGGTCATGGATTTTTTGGTGAATTTCATGATGCATTAGAAAACATGACATCCCTCGAAATCCTTGATTTGTAATTTGGACTTCACAACAACCTTGTGATGAACAACAAACTACTGATGAAAGGAAACTTTAAGAATGTTTGCAGTTTGAAAATCTTAGACCTCAGTAGTACTGGAGTAAATGAAGACATAAAAGAGTTGATGGAGAGGCTGCCACAATGCACATGGGACAAATTGCAAGAGCTACATCTCGGGGACAATAATGTCACTGGAACCCTGCCAAATTTGACCGGCTACTTCACCAACTTGATTCTTCTTGACATCAGTACCAACAACCTCACTGGAAGTATCCCACCAGAGCTCGGGCATCTATCTAGCCTAATCACTCTTCACCTTAGCAACAATCACCTTAATGGAGTTATTCCCACCAAAATTGGTGCATTGACCAATTTGATTTCTTTGGATCTAAGCAACAATCACCTTAATGGAGCTATTCCCACCAAAATTAGTGCATTGACCAATTTGATTTCTTTGGATCTAAGCAACAACAACTTCAGTGGTGTCATTACAGAAGAACATTTTGCAGGTCTAATCAGCTTAAAAATTTAAACCTGGCTTCCAATAATTTGGAGGTTGTAGTAGATGCACACTGGTTTCCACCCTTCAGGCTCTGGAATGCACATTTTGGATCTTGCCAGATGGGTCCTCTGTTTCCAGCTTGGCTTCAGCTACAGTTTGAAATAATTGAACTTGATCTTTCAAGCAGTGCTCTAGTAGACAAGATTCCTGATTGGTTCTGGCGAACATTTTCCCTAGCAACAAATATTGACATCTCCAACAACAAGTTAAGTGGTACCTTGCCAGCACATTTCAGTGACATGGACTTTCTAGTGCTTAACCTCAGTTCAAACCAACTTACTGGAACAATACCACAGTTTCCAATAAATGTCACAGTATTAGACATCTCCAACAATTCAATTTCAGGACCACTACCATCTTCAATAAAATCTCCACAGCTCAAGATATTGCTTATGTTCTCAAACCAAATTGGTGGCAGGATTCCAGAATCTTTTTGCACACTGAAAAATTTGGTGGCTCTAGATTTGTCAAGTAATGCATTGGAGGGAAAATTCCTCATTGTTTTGAAGTAGAATCCATAGGTTTTCTGCAACTAAGCAATAACAGTTTGTCAGGATATTTCCCCGCATTTTTGCGGACTTGCACTAGCCTAGGGTTCTTAGATCTTGGAAGGAACAAATTCTTTGGAAGCTTGCCTGCCTGGATTGGGGAGCTAAAAAATTTACAGTTTGTACGACTTAGCCACAATATATTTTCTGGGAACATTCCAATAGAAATTACAAATCTTAACTATCTTCAATACGTGGATCTATCAAGCAACAATATATCTGGTGCTATACCTTGGCATCTGTCAAACCTAACTGTTATGACCCTGAAGGGTAACCGACCTCTAGTGTTGTATCCAATTCGATCTGGAAATGAAATTGACTCTACCAATGCAGTCAATCAATTCGAAGACATCGTGTTAATAATAATAAAAGGGCAGCAACTCAAATATGGCAATGGATTAGAATATTTTGTGAGCATTGATTTATCAGGCAACTCCCTAACTGGTGAAATCCCCCCAGAAATCACTTTCCTCGATGCCTTAATAAATTTGAACTTGTCATCAAACTGCCTGAGTGGAAAAATACCTAACAAGATTGGAGCAATGCAGTCACTGGAATCACTCGACCTCTCTAAGAACAAGATTTTTGGTGAAATTCCAGCGAGCTTATCTGATTTGACATCCCTAAGCTACTTGAACTTGTCCTACAACAATTTGTCTGGACGTATACCCACAAGCCGGCAGCTTGACACCCTCAGCGCAGACAACCCTTCGCTTATGTACATTGGCAACAGTGGGCTTTGTGGGCCTCCTCTTGACAAGAGTTGTTTCAGAAATGACAAGTCCATCCATGGTGATCACAGAAGTAGCAGAGAAAAACTTGATCCAGTGTCTTTTTATCTTGGCCTTATATTGGGATTTGTTGTTGGGCTGTGGATGGTGTTCTGCACCCTGCTGTTCAATAAGACATGGAGGAATTCTTATTTCAGGCTGCTTGACAAGGTCTATGGAAAAGTCTATGCATTTGTGGTTTTAAGCTGGGCAAAGCTGACTAGGAATTCAGCTGCAAAGTAAGCAAAGTTGTTTACTCCTGTTACATGTGAGCTGTGGTATTCTAAGAACTAGGGTGATGGAATTGTCCATTTAAAGTTTGTCTGCACCTCTGCTGGGTTTTCAATGTATTGTTTTTGTCTAGATGCAAGATATGTTTCACATCCAGAATAATGTGTATTATGTTAACTACATGAATAAGGCCTTGTTTAGATCCCAAAATTGGCCACCAAATTTCACTATGCAGAATTCCTATTCTCCATCACATCAAAATGTTTACATATGTATGGAATACTAAATGTAGATGAAATCAAAAACTAATTGCACAGTTTTATTGTATTTTGCGAGACGAACATTTTGAGACTAATTAATCAAGATTTGGACAATTTTTTGCACTAAAAGCCAAAACGATGAACAGTGCTCGGGGGTGGCACTGTGCAAATCGGCCACCCCCGAATTGGTCATCTAAACATGGCCTAAGATGCTGGAGACCTTCAGTTCATAACATTGTATTTTGTGTAATATTCTGAAACTGTTAACTGAAGCAATGAGAGCAGGGGACTCTGCTACTGTGTATGCAATCAAACAGGCACCATTCATTGAGAGGTAAAATCGATGTATGAACCTTGCAATGCTTTTGTCCCAGGCATTACCTGATTAACAGTGCCGACGAAAAGCCGTTGAGCTGCACGGCATGGTCGCATGGAGGACTAAGTGGCATGAATCCTGAATTCCTCGTCTGAAGTGGTGGGCACGAGCCACCGTGCTCGTCACCTTCAGTCACGGCGTTCCAACCAGCCTTGGACCCCGCGTGAGTGAGGTCGCTCCATTGCCCACGTTCCAGAATCGGCGCGGCCGGCGGTGAGCACCAGCGGTGGCGACGGAACCCGGTGGCCCACACCGATCACGGCTCACGGGTTTACGTAGGACAGGTTTTTCTTGTTAATTAATTAATTATTTTTGTGGGGAAAATTATTTTAATTATTTTATTTGACGCGAGAAGAAGTAGCCGAACTTACACAGAGGCCACTGTTGAGAAATCGAGGTCTCTACCTTGATCGATACATAAGCACAATAGCAAAAACACAAAGATAGAGATGGAACACAAGTCTTATTATTCATGGGAGCAGTACATGAGCAACTAGCTGAAGCTCCCCTATCAGCCTTTCATACATTTGTATATATAGAGGGGAGGGGCTGATGAGTCTTGTGCAAAGTCTCCCCTTTCACATTTATTCTTGACTTGTATTCCACCTCATTTAATTGGCCACCATTCTTGACTTGACTTATAACACTCCCCCTTGGCCAATTATATGCCATGTGTATGCCTCATTAAAAACTACTCCAAAAAACCCGGTGGAAAAAAAGAAAGGAGAAAAGAGTGCACCACATGCATCACTTATGCATCACCTGTTGCCTCATTAAAAACCTCGCATGAGAAAACCCAGCGGGAAAAACTCATCAAGGGAAAAAGAGTACAATTGGTTCAAGTCTTCAGGACCAACCAATGCAACTTAGATCTTCAGGACCTATTGGTCTTCAGGACCAACTTGTAATCTGAAATTTTGTTCTATATCCTTTTTAGGCTTTGATTCATATATTACTCCCCTTGGGTGATTCGCGCTTGTATGCATGTCTCGTAACAAACTCCACCAAAAAAACCCAGTGGGAAAAAAGGTCGGAGAAAGGAGTACATCACACGCGCAAGTCGTGTCGCACCTGTTGCCTCGTTAAAAACCTTGCATGAGAAAACCCGGCGGGGAAAAACTCACCAAGGGAAAAAGAGTACAACAGTTAGATCCTCAGGATCAGGTCTTCAAGACCAACATGCAATCATTAGGTCTTCGGGACCTGCGGTCTTCGAGGACCAGATTATGATCTTCATATGGACTATTACTTAGGGAGTATTCTCCCCCTGAACCCAACAACCTTCTAAACCGTCTCATGCCCTTTCCACAAATATATTCTTGGAAGTAAGAGGCTGGCAGAGACCTTATAAACAAATCGGCTGGATTTGTTCATGACCAGGTTTGAAGAGCGTCTATTCCCTCACTCTTTTGGAGCTCACAGAGTAAAGGAATTTAGTGCAATGTGCTTCGCGAGATCGCTCTTAACATAGCCCATATGTGTTTGTGCAACACAAGCGATATTATCTTCATAGATAACCATGGGGAGCTATCAAAACTTAAGCCACATAACTTCAAGATGTGGCCAATCATCCATTTGAGCCAAACATATTCTTGTGTGGCTTTATATAGGGCAATCATCTCTGATGGTTGGTCGATGTGACAACCAATGTACGCTTCACGAGACTACTATAAAATAGTTGTACCACCACGAGAGAATCATGAAACCGATCGTGATCCGGCATATGCGGGTCAAACATATAGCCAACATCCACATCCCGCCATGGTTGGGACCTGGTTCTTCAGAAACCATAGACCAAGGCCTTAGGTACCAAAGGTGAACACAATATCAACCTTTGTGTAGTTCACTAGGTACATGCGCGCTTAAATAGGGAACTTCAGGTCCCAACATTTCCTCGTGTCTAAATGGGACATCCACTTCTGGGGATTGGTCCACCATGGGGAATTTTAGAGGGTGGAATTTGCCCAATCAAATTGTTGACTACCCTCTTTATTGACCGGTGTATAAACACTCCTTCAGGGAGGTGCTCAAGCTGCTGGCTCAAGCAAGATTTGGTTTGTGTAATCCCTCTCCAGGGGAAATTACTCAAACGGTTGAACCACATCAACCCATACAACGACCGCTGCAGGCGGTTGTTATACATGTTGGGATTTTGATTCGGTCCAGGGATCTTCAGTCCTTCAGGGACTCTTAGGATTTTCGAATCAGGTGACTCATACAAGTATGCAGCCATGATGTTTTCCAACTGCTTTTATTGATTCAGGTTAGCTACCATAAATATTAAGTATTGGAACATTTGTGCCACACATAACCGGAGAGAAAGTTTCATCGTAACTGATGACGGGTCTCTGCGTGAACCCTTATGCCACTAGCCTCGCTTTGTGCCATAGTTGTTCCTCTTCTGGAGGAAGACCCATTTGCATCCTTCAGGGATGACTTCAGGAGGTGTTAGGGCTGCAGACCTAAACAACCTATCTTTCATAAAGCGAGCACTACTTTGCCTTAATTGCTGCTTTCCATTTGTCCCATTATGAGTGCTTCTAGCACTCTGCCATGGACTTTGGTTCTGGATCCGGATCCACTAAGTCAGCAATTTCTGAGGCATAATATTTTGTCGACAATAGTGGTCTTTTGATTATATGACTCTCCTGATTCCACATAGTGGCGATCTCCTCATGACCGTCCTCCCGCTCATCATGATTTCCCATAACGATTGAGCTGGGGCGTTCCAATCTTCCAATGTGATGGTGCGCGCGACACATTTGGGATTTCCATCTCCAGGATGGTGTCCTTCGAGGACTTCCTCAACTTCGAGGTTGAGTTGCCACTTCAGGAGCATTCTCGACTTCAGGTCGAACTTCTTCAACAGATTCCTTAAGTGATGCAAGTGGCTCGAGACTTTGTCTATGCGGACGTCTCCGCGTGACCTTGTCTGAGCACCCGGTGGTCTCCCCCTCAACCTAGGATCGGATGGAGACAATAGAGTTGATAACCTTCTGGGCTACTTATACTCTCTCCGGCGCACTTACTACAGGTAAATGCGACTTTGTCACTTTTCTGATCAATGAAGGCATTTGGAAGCTCATTTGCAATATTTTGCAAATTATCATAATCCTCTGAACTTTTGGTTCAGATTGACTAGTGCGTGCGTCTAAGGAATGCATTCCACCATTCCATTTCATGCAATTTTCCGGCATTCTTCGGATGCCTATCTCCCCTAATCTTTGGGAAATGCAATCAACGTACCGAGCCCTATGAAGATCTGTCATAGGCTCATCCATCCCAACTTCGGTGGGGTCTCTTTGGTGTACGCTGATGTGGCGGTGCGGCACATATACCGTTCAACTAAATATACGCGAGATGGGAAATACTTAATTCTTTCCACGCACTAGTTGCAAGAAGGGGGTGTGCGGTTGGTCTGAGTTGGATAGTGATGCAACTTGCAACACTACCTGGGCCCAACTACTAGTTGGCAGCCTACAATTCTGCAAAAAGGGTCGTGCAATCCCCTTGATATTTTGATCAAGGCTTCAATTAGACCATTTTTGTTGTGCGCATCTCTAATCTTCAGGATTAGGATAGCTTCTACGACCAGCAGAATTGTTGATGATTCTTCTTATCATATCCAACTCAGGATGACCCAGTCGGTCATATCATATTATTCTAAAATAATATGAATTTCATCGCAACATATTCTTTATTGGTGTGAGAAGTTGGGGATTTGCTATATACAGCAAAACGAGAAATCGACGTTCATACCTTCGAGGTAATAAGTACTCCTCAAGAGCGTTCATAGCCATTTATCATATAAATGCTCTTCGGGAGCGTGTATGGCAAGGTTCTCCTGGCACCCGCGGACATTGCATCATAATATATATTAAGGATTTCTTCAGGTCCGTAAATATATCAAAGTCATCATCAAGAAGGTCATTCTCACTTTCGCCCATTTGGACGTCTTCACCTTTCCCTTTCATGTCAACAAGTAGGTCGTCGCATTCCAAAACTTCAGGCTCAGTGGTGAAGTGAGACTTATGTTGACTCTCCTTATTCTTGCTTCAGGAAGAACTTTGGTAGAGCTCAACTAAGTGTCTTGGGGCATGAAAATTGCGGGATCAATGTCCCTTGCCTCCACATCACACTTAGATGTTTCACCTATGACCTTGGATTCACTTTAAACCATTAGGCTTTCCCCTCCATTTTCCTCTTTTATGGCAACCTTTTGTGCTTGCGAGGACTCTAAGCAACGCTAGCAGGTGCTTCAGGCACAACTGCACAGCTATTTTGCCATGCGAAATGATTGTTTGTGAGAACATCATTCTGCAATTAATAGTACTGTCATAGTACTTCAAGTACTTTGAGTTCATGCACTGCAGGTGCAGTACTATGTTGCCAGGGTGGAACGTAGAAAGTTTTCTCGATCATATCTGCGTCAGTGATCTTCTGGCCACATAAACGCAGCTTGGGCACAATCCTATGCAAAGCAGAGTCGCACGCTATCATAGACGTATAGTCTTAGAAGCATCGACTGACCCAATCTTATTGTGCTTTGGAGAGCACAATCAACATATGTTGGTTAAAGTGGTCCTTCAGGGATCATTCTCCTTTGTATACTCAGACTTCAGGTCTAGAGTAAGTGATGTTGCAAAAGGTGCAGCACCTCTGCTTTATTAGGTACTGTGCACTCATTTTTGCCAACTTCAGGCTTGGGCAATGGTATGATCGAGACCCGTGCTATCGAGTTTGATCTCGACGTCAATGGTCCAAGTAAAAGGTATGAGCTGCCATCCATGGCTAGCTCAGTGAATTACCCTTTTAATACTATGTCCGACAATGCCCACATAATCAATGTGCAGGATTGACGAATGTCGTTTATGCGTAATCTTCAGGATTACGACTATATGTAATCTTCAGGATTACTTTCATATAGTCTTCAGGACTATATTTCCCCAAATATCTCATGCATATAATCTTCTGAATTATATGTTACTCATATTAAAAGTATATATACATATAATCTGGCAATTAAATAAATCTGTAGGATTTAAATAAATGCAAGAAAGTAAATGCAACAACGAAATAAATAATCATGCCATTGCAAGGTCTTCAGGCCTCAATGATTTTTACGGGCTTCAGGCCGCATAGTAGCTTGGCGTGATGAGCTTCGGGTCACCGTTATATGCCGCATATAATTAATCTCAACGTATGTGATCTTCGGGATCACTCTGCGACACATAATTGCAATAAATAATCCACGGAGTTTATAAATGCAGAAAATAAATTGCAATAAATATTATATATGAACTGTAATAATTAAACCTGTGAGATTTAAACACCATAAAGTAAATTGCAGTAGATAACAATAATAACAATAATAATCAAAATTAAACACGTTGGTCTTCAGGCCACTTCTGGTCGCTTTTATACGTGCGACTTCTAGTCGCTGTATGTAGTGGGCTTGTGACCAACTTCCAATCACTAGTATATCAAAAGGCTTCGAGCCATTATTTATTTATATACGCGCAGGCATGTACTACGTGACTTCAGGTCACGTATATCTTTTTTTTTTATTGCAGGCAAACTGTAGACGTTCCCCAAGCCAACTTAACGTGACGACGGGGTTTCTCCATTCTGTGAACCAGCATACCAAGGATGGCTCTGTTTTTCAACCGGTCACTGCTTATCCCTTCTGGAGATAAATGCGAGACCTCTCTTTACTGTGTATATATGGCCACCGTGCCGTGCCGTGCCAGCACGCGGCACGCCCGTGCCGTGCCGTGCCGGCACTGCTCGTGCCGCGCCGTGCCGCCGTGCCGTGCCGGGGCGTGCCATGGGCGGCGCCTTCGGCCCACGGCACGGCACATGGGTCGCCGTGCCGTGCCGTGCCGAGAGCACGGCGTGCCGCGGGCGGCACGGGAGCACGCGAGCACGGGAGCCGGCGAAGCGCGTGGCAGAGACGGGCAGACGGCGGCGGAGCTTCGGGGCGGAGCCAGGGCGGAGCTCGGGGAGGAAGACAGGGGGCGGCGGCGCTTGCGGGTGGCGCCTGGGAGGATGTGGACGACGGGCGGCGGCGCTCGCCGGCTCGACGCGGAGCTCTCCCGCGCGCCAGCGCTCGCAGCGGCGTCCTGCCGTCCTGGCGCGAGGGGACGAGGACTCGAGGAGGAGGGCGAGGGGCGCCGCGGCTGGAGGAGGCCAGGAGGGGCGCCGGCATTGCGCGAGGGCGGGGGACGAGGACGAACGCGCGAGGGCGGACGACGGAGATGCGGGCGGCCGTGCTGCGGGGGCCGTGCCGGCGCCGTGCCGCGGCCGTCGGCCGTGCCGTGCCCGTGCTGGCCCATGGGCCAGGCCGACGGCCCATGCACTGCACGGGGTACGTGCCGTGCCGGCACGGGCACGCCCCCGGCCGTGCCGTGCGGCCCATGGGCCGTGCCGTGTCGCCGTGCCGCGTGCCGTGTCGGCGGCCCATGGGCCGGCTGGCCATATATATTACTGTGTCTCGCATGCATACAGAGCATGCACAGAAAAGGGCAGCCTTTCTCTCCCAAAATAAGTGCAGAGAGCACATGCACTCTCCAGAGAACAGGAGTGATCCTGCACATGGTTTGACCAGCCATTTTTAACTTCCCCTTATGGCGTCCGGCGGCGAGACCCGCGCTCGTGCTTCCCCGCGCCCGTACTCGGCTGGGCGGCTGGTGTTCGAGCTCCTGCGCGTGCACGCGCCCTGCAAGGGCGGTGGCCGAGCCGTGCCAACGCTGTGGCTTGCTGCAGTGGCCGGGGACTGCGCATCCGAGGCGGCCGGAGGGCCTGCTCCCATCGGCGACCTGCGGGGCCGTTGAGACGGGGCTGGACTCACTCCCGCTCAGCGGCAAGAGGGCCGCGCCTACGCACGACAGCGGCCGGCCTGCTGGGCCAGCACGCACTTGCGCGCACGTCTTCGAGACGGTGGCGGTTCGGCCAGAACGCACATCTTCAGGATGGCGGCAAGGTACGCATGCTCGTGCGCGCCCTTTGACGGTCAGGATGGCTGCGGCGGCGGCCTGTCAGGCCTGCTCATCCGTGCCTATGGCGGCGGCCAGTCCGGCCTGCTCGTCCACGTCCACGGCGGTCAAGGGTGGTCAGCGGCACGTCTTTGAGACAGCGTTGGTTCATTCGACACGCACGTCTTTAAGACGACGGCCATGAGTCTTATTGCTCAGCACTTCGGGGCTGGCGATGTTGCTTCGGGCAACCTTGTTCATCTCCGGCACATGGACAGCAACGGCGTTAGGGCCGTCTTCATGTTGCTGGGCGTTGCTGAAACGCCGATGAAGTTCGTGTTCGGCACCTCGAGGCCGAATAGCTGAAATCGGCACTTCCAGGGCCGACGAGCTAAGGACGGCACTTTCGGGCCAGTCATGTGAGAGCAACAAGCACCTCACGGTATGGTTGCTTCAAGCAACCTGGAGCTTTGGCGTTGGAGCCAAACTCAGCCGTGGTGCCTCCGACATCCACGAGTCATGTGCTTCATCCATCATATTTGGGTATGACAGACTGATTTCTCACCTTGTTACCTTTTAGCTCGCTAGAACTCGTGCTGATAACGTGTTGAGAAATCGAGGTCTCTACCTTGATCGATACATAAGCACAATAGCAAAAACACAAAGATAGAGATGGAACACAAGTTTTATTATTCATGGGAGCAGTACATGAGCAACTAGCTGAAGCTCCCCTATCAGCCTTTCATACATTTGTATATATAGAGGGGAGAGGCTGATGAGTCTTGTGCAAAGTCTCCCCTTTCACATTTGTTCTTGACTTGTATTCCACCTCATTTAATTGGCCACCATTCTTGACTTGACTTATAACAGGCACGACCCAACCCAAGACGAACCATGTTGAGGGGCGGCGTTTGGAGAAAAAAAAGAAAAACGTGCAGCGTGTTGGTTTGTTGACATTTTCTTGGACGATCCATTCAGTTAGTAATTCCCCCTGTCTGATGGAGGCGGTGAATCATGATGGCTGTACATATATTGGTGCTGTACAGGTCGCATTCGGTAGGTATGCTGTAAATAAATAGAAAAATGTTTTTTTTGGTGAAAAATAGAAAGATGTTTCTTTGGTTCAGTTTTCATGCGTCCTGCAGAGTGCAAAATGATGGTGAGCTTCCCTTATAAACCAACCTTGTTTACCCAGTCTGATGACGAATTGCAGAGTTGGTTCAGTGGCCGGCCGAGCGAGCTGGGCCGATCTCAGTTCAGAAATGGGCCTACAACGCCATCGCCTTCAGTGACAGCCCATACACATTCGGACTTGAAGCCCATCTGGAAGACGCTCTCTTCCTCACCTCCGTTCAGTTCCTCTCTGCCTTTGCACGATTTCATTCCCCATTCCCAAATCCAGCAGCAGAACCCTAGCTCCGCCGCCGCCCGCCGCCCGCCGCCGCTGCCACGTCCCCGACCAAGCAAGCGCAATGCCGCCGCCGCGGCTGCCGGATGAGCTCATGGAGGAGGTGCTCCTCCGGTTCCCGCCGCAGGAGCCCGCGAGCCTCGTCCGCGCCGCCGTCGTCAGCAAGCAGTGGTGCCGCCTCATCTCCGGCCGGGGCTTCCGTCGCAGGTTCCGTGAGTTCCACCGCACGCCTCCCATGCTGGGATTCCTCTGCAACGACATCAACCTCCACGCCCGCTTCGTGCCCACAACCGCCTTCTGCCCACCGCGTGCCGACCGTGGACGCTGCCTCCCGCTGGACGCCCGCCACGGCCGCGTCCTCCTCTGGGGACTCAGATGGGAAGTCCTCGTGGTCTGGGACCCCATCACGGACGAGCAGAAGGAGCTGCCCATTCCGCTCAAGCGGAAGGTAAGCTTGGCCGCGGCGATTCTCTGTTCCGCCGGCGGCGGCACCTGCGACCACCTTGATTGCCACCGTGGACCCTTCCTTGTGGTTTATGTGGTTTCTGATCTGTGGAAAACATATGTCTGCACCTACTCATCCGATGTCGGTGCATGGAGCCAGAAATTCTCCATTACTACTAGGAACCCCTCTGCTAGCTTGAACCTTTTTCGTAGCTTCTTTGTTGATTTGCAGTGCAAAGTGCTTGTGGGAAATGCACTCTATTTCGGAGGTCAGACGACAAACAAAATTCTCAAGTTTAATTTGGAATCGCGTGAGATGTCATGGATTCAGATTCCAGATGAATGCACGCACCATTATGTGCTCACAACCATAGAGGAAGGTAGGTTGGGGCTTGTCGGTGTAATTGGTTCCCAACTCTATGTGTGGTTGAGGAAGGATGGTCATGAAGTAGATGCCGGATGGGCACAGACTAGAGTCATCGAGCTTAAGACATTGCTGCCTGCTTTTGGTGCTGTCTTTACCCTACCTCGTGTGGTTGGTTCTGCGGATGGTCTTGGCATCGTCTTCTTGTGGTTTGATGATCTGCTCTACACAATTGATCTAAAGACCTCCAATGTGAAGAAGCTATGCCAGACCCAGGGCGGAGGAACCATCTTTTTTCCATACATGAGCTTCTACACCCCAGGTATAAGTTTACTTAGTTTTTGGTTTTACAATATTCAGAAAAGTAATAAGTTGGCTACTAATATGGCTCCGTAGGCTCAAGAACAATGAATTTATGGAAGTGCAATATCAGAATCTTATATCAAATTGGGTTCATCTTTGAAACTGATTAAATATACCTATGCATGTTATGCTCTCATGTTAAGATCCTAACAACTTAACCTCAGCCAGGAAGGCATGCAGCAAGAGAGATAATAAAAACTTATTTGTTTTGATGAGCTTCTACACTTATGGCGTTTTGCCTATCTCTAATCATGTTCATCCATAGCCCTCATCTGTCTGTGTGTGACATTGTCGGCATATTTGACATGTTCATCCATATTTGTCTTAATGATATTCTCATCAAAATTTATAAATTGTTGCAGCATTGGAGGCAGCCTGTTCGAGTGAGGAACCAAGTGCAGATGGCTCAAGTGCATGATAAACCTAAGGTACTCATGTCGGAGGTTCTTGGGTAAGGGAAAACTGGTTAGTAGTGATGGTTTGAGATCTGTGGACCGACAGCACCTTTTTGCATTAGTCAGACCTTAAAACTTAGCTTGATTGTTTTTTTGAGGAAAAGTTCAGTTTAATAAGTAAACAAGTATGCTATATGTATGCGTGTGTTCTGAATAGAGATAATAAAAAACATAATTGTTTTGGTGAGCTTCTACACTTATGGGGTTACGCCAATTTGTAATCATGTTCATCGATAGTCCTCATTTGTCTATTTTTTACATTGTTGGTGCTAAGCTTAGGGACAGTTATTTTAATGAGTTTGTGCAAGTGTTGCTATTAACTGATGTTGTTCAGCTAATGATATTCTCATCAAAATTTGTAAATTGTTGCAGCATTGGAGGCAGCCTGTTCAGGTGTGGAACCACGTTGCAGGTGGCTCAAGTGCATGCTAAACCTAAGGTGCTCATGTCGGAGTTTCTCTAGCAAGGGAAAACTGGGTAGTAGTAATGACAAGTACTAGTATGAGATCTATTGTAGGGCAGCACCTATTGCATCAGTCAGACCTTAGTTAGCTGGCCTTCAAGTTTTTTTAAGCAGGAATTTGTCTTAAAAAACATGTTAGCTTGATGTTGGCCCCAGGTTATATCGGGCTTCAGTGTAAGCTGTCAAGTGTTATCCCTTGTACTGTCCAACTTGGTCTGTAATGTGCTGTAGTATTCCTGTTTGTGATGAAATCCAGAAATGTATCCCAGTTTGTGATGAAATCCAGCGACGTTTGCATTCCACTCACTTTATTAAACACATCTGTGCCTGCAAAAAAGTGTTACTAAATGAAAGCATTGCAATTGCATATGCTGAATGTCATCCCTAGATAAATTTATGCTGGATCAACATCTAGTGGCTCTGCAATTGTTTGGATATAAATACAACTAGAAATTTGCTAGCTTATTGATGGGATGATGCATCAAGCTATGCATTCTGATGACTTCCTCCACACGGGAAGCTGACATCTCTGTACGACTGTACCTGGAGCCTGTTGGTGAAGCTCTGCTTATGACGGAACCAGATGCAAAGGTCATTCAGTCTTTGCTTGTGTTCACTCACTTTTCTGAACGATTTGGTCAGACTTTTGCATCAGTCTGGATGGAACAAGGTTCAAGGTTGCAGCAGCCAGCAGGTGCTGACATGAACCGTAGTTCGTTTTAGTAAACTAGCATCAGGGTTGATTGGTGATGGCTATGGTTCAGATCAGTTTTAGATCCTTCCAAAAAAACAAAAAAGTTCAGCTTGAGTAAGACTGCGCTGTGTCTGTACAACCGGTATGTATGCGCGTGTGTGTGTGGTGAACAATTTGATCTCTGGTTCAGTTTCTCCATGCACAGATGGAACTTGATGACGTCCATTGCAGAGAAACATTCGCCCTGTTCGTTTGGTCGTTTCTGGCTGGCTGATTCTCGCTGTTGCTGATTTGTTGTGAGAGAAAAACACTGCTGAATCGCTGGCTGAAAGCGCTGATAAGAGCAAACGAACAGGGCGATTAGCAAGATAGTAACGCAGTGAAAAACAGTCTGAACACTCTGAGATAACATTGTACAGCTCCCCTTTTCACTCGCGGAATGTATTGTCATGTGTCAGAATCAAGTGTGTGATTGAACTGAACTTGCTCACACTCAGTAAGCTGCCCGTAAATAAATTCAAGAGCTTTTTTTTTGAGAAACATAAATTCAAGAGCTTCTGGGGAATGATTCTTTGGTTCATCCAGTTTTTGTGGGTCCTGCAAAAGGTTTTTGTTTTTGTTTTTTTATAGATGAGAAAAGGTTCCTGCAAAAGATGAGTCTGCCTGGAACCAAGGCCAGCTCACAGAGCTGGACCGATGGTCTCTGTTCAGTTTTCCGATGGGCCTACAACGCCAGCAAAGAGAGCCCATCTAAATTCAGAGGCCGGGCCCATCTGGCAGACAGTCAAGTGACCAAAACGCTTCTTCTCCGACCTCCTCACCGTCTGCTCGATATTCCATTCCCCATCCGCAACCAGCAGCAAAACCCTAGCTCGCCCTCCGCCGCCGCCGCCGCCGGGCTCGGCGCCCGGCCGAGCAAAGGCGCCATGCCGCGGCCGCTGCCGGATGAGGTCCTGGAGGAGGTGCTCCTCCGCTTCCCGCCAGAGAACCCCGCGGGGCTCGTCCGCGCCGCGCTCGTCTCCAGGCGCTGGTGCCGCCTCGTCTCCGGCCCCGGCTTCCGCCGCCGCTTCCGCGAGCTTCACCGCAGCCCGCCGATGCTTGGGATGCTCTGCAACCACTACGACAACCACGTCGCCACGGCGCGGTTCATTCCCACGGCCGCCTTCTGCCGCCCGCGCATCGACTTCCGGGGCATGGACGTGCTGGATGCCCGCCACGGCCGTGTCCTCTTTCACAAAGGCCGCGGCGAGGATAGCGTCCTCGCGGTCTGGGACCCCATCACGAATCAGCTGCTGGAGCTTCCCTTCCCGAAGAAGAGGTGGTTGTGGCTCACCTGGACCGCTGCAATTGTCTGCTCCGCTGCCGCCTGCGACCACCTTGATTGCCACCATGGGCCCTTCCTCGTTGTTTTTGTGTGCGCCGGGCATTGCAAACCCACCATCTACACCTATTCATCCGATATTGCTGCCTGGAGTCAACCAGTCATCTGTCAAGGTCACATATTTACATCCAAGAGGAATAGTGTGCTTGTGGGGAAGGCTCTCTACTTTCGATTTTATAATGAGACGGGAAAGAAAATTCTCAAGTACAATTTTGAATTGCGTCAAATATCGATGGTTCAACTACCGTCGTCTCTGTCGATGGCGTCTCGGCTGGAAACTTGGCCTATAACCATGGCGGATGGTGCACTGGGGCTCGTCAACTTGGATGATTCCATACTCTTCATTTGGTCAAGGAAGGATACTAATGAAGTGGAAGCTATATGGGAAATAAGAGACATCATTCAGCTTAACACAGTGTTCCCTGCTGATGTTGATGTAACCAAACTTGGTGTGGTTGGCTCTGGTGTTGGTATCATTTTCATGAGCACGGGCGATAAGGTCTATACAATTGATCTAAAGACCTATGAGGTGAAGAAGGTATACGAGGGCAGAGCTCACACAGTCATACCGTACATGAGCTACTACACTCTAGGTACACCTCTGATTTTTTTGTTGGTTTTACAATGTTCAAAATGAGAAATAATCTAGCTACTGACATGGCAATAGGTTTCTGAATAAATTAGTTATGGAAGTGCAATATCACAATATTATACTAGCGAACTAGGTTGATCCTACCTAATTTTTTGTTGTGGGAAATTTTTGAGCAATAACAAAAAAGAATTACTTGGATAAACTCCTCCACTTCAAATGCCTTATACCTATAATTAATCCTGTTTTCTGTAGCCCTAATCTGTTTATCATGGAGATATTGGTGCTAAAATTAGTGGTAGTTATCTTATTGACATCATGCACGCATTATTGATGTTTGCTGGTTGGTGGTTAATAAGTGTTGTCTAGGGAAAATTTTATTCCTCAGTGAGATCATGTTATTTTTTATTGCTGCAGTGTTGAAAGGCTCTTCCATAGTTGAGGGATCAAGTGTGGGTCAATCAAGCGCATGATAAACTTAAGGTGCATCAATGAGATTTATGTTAGCCTTAATTCCTTTCACTTCAAGATTGTGTTTTTTTAAGTAGTTGTTTCTCTTAAACTTTTTGGCTTCATCATTGGCTTCAATTTATCGGATTTGTACACATGCTGTGAACCCCTGCATTGTTTTTACTTGATCTGTGGCTATGTTCTTACTTGATCCGTGGCTATGTGTGCTCAGTATTCCTGCTTTGTGATAAAATCCTGAAATGCGCTTACCATTTCTTCATATAAAAATATCTAGTCCCAAGAAAATGCAAATTGTGATTTTAAAGCATTGCAATTTCATATTTTGCATGCCTGCATATCACATTCATTCCTACATAATTCATTGTGGTCTATCATCATGTGGTTTATTGGACTTTGCTTTTGTTGGCAACTTCATACAAATCCAAAGTCAGTAATTTATATTTATGTATTAATGTTGAGACAACAGTGTAGTGGGGATGTTAACTGACATCGTGGCAGTGCACATCAAATTCAGCTTGTGTGGATGTTAACTGACATCGTGGCAGTGCACATCAAATTCTCACCTTTGTTGGTAGTACATCTGTAGTAGTTAAGCTATTCTGTTTGGCATGTGCCACAGTGTGTTAATGAAGCTCTACTTATCATAGAACCAGGTACAAATCTGTTGGTATTTATTTGTTTCACTTCCCTGAATCAGTCACCAGTATGGTTCTATACTAGATAGAGTTCCTGTCTGAATGGAGCAAGGCTGTAGCATGTGGTGAATCTTGGTATGTCTTGCTCCGTGTGAAGGATGAACAGTATTCAAGCCTTCCTTCCGAGTTCTGAGTAACTGAAGCTATGTTATCTGTTTGACTGTCTGGGGCTCTCTACTTGGGAATGTGGCGTGTTTTGTGATGCTGAACTGAACTTGGCTGTGTTGGCATCATTGAAAAATGCCTGGTTAGGTCAGTTTAGTTTCAGCATGCTAGAAGAGCAGTATGCTGTATTTGTATACGTGTGTGGCGAATAAATTGAAGGGCTCTTGAAAACATAAAAATGACTGTTTGGTTCAGTTTCTATACAATTTTCTTTTGCCTTGCTTCCCTCTCCTACCTCATTCCTTTAGGCCTTGCACAATTTTCTTTTGCCTTTCCGCCCTCTCCTACCTCACTCATTCAGGTCCAGTCTTTCATATGCATATGTTTTCCCCGTTTTGAGTTGTTGTCTCCATGCTTGGCACGCTGGCGAGGCCTCTCTCCTCTTGAAAAGGCGGTTGGTTATGCTTACCTGAACTGAAGATGCACCTGTTTCCTCTTTAGAAGGCGGTTGGTTTCAGTTCAATTTAGTTCTTTTCTAGGAAAAGTTTAGTTTAATAAGTAAACAAGTATTATATGCTATATGTGTGTGTAGCGAATAGAGAGAGTAAAAAAACATAATTGTTTTGATGAGCTTCTACACTTATGGGGTTCTGCTTATGTTCATATGTAGCCCTCATTTGTTTGTGTGTGACATTGTCGGTGCTAAGCTTAGGGGCAGTTTCTCTCAATGAGTTTGTTCAAGTGTTGCGGTTAACTGATGTTGTAAATGATAATTTACTATTGCTTTATTGGTGTTGAATAATTGTTCATTGAGGAAAAATTTTGATTACTCAATCAGCTGATTATATCTCACCAAAACTTGTAAATTGTTGCAGCATTGGAGGCAGCCTGTTCGGGCGAGAAACCAAGTGCAGGTAGCTCAAGTGCATGATAAACCTAAGGTGTCCATGTTGGAGGTTCTCGGGCAAGGGAAAACCTGGTAGTAATGATAAATACTAGTATGAGATCTATGTAAGGACAACATCTTTTGCATCAGTGAGACCTTAAGCAGGAGTTTGTCTTAAACTTTTTAGCTTTCGTTGGATGGAGCTTCAATGTAAGCTGTCAATTGTTATCCCATGCACTGTATCCTACTTGATCTGTGCTGTGCTATTATTCCTATTTGTGATAAAATCTGGAAACATCTGTTGCTTTTGAACACATCTACTTAGGAAGTGAGCGTTACTAAATGAAAGCATTGCAATTTCATATGTTTAATGTCATCCGAACACAAATTTATGCCGGCACTACATCTTGCGGCTTTATAATCGTTTGGATTTGGATTTGGATGTAACCAGAAATTTATTAGCTTACTGTTGTGATGGCGCATCATGCTCTGCATTCTTGTGGCTTCCTCCATGCATGGGTGAGGTTGGCATCTGTACTTGCAGCAGTGCATTGGCGTTGCTTTGCTTATGGCAGAATTCGATGCAAATACCATGTTCAGGTTGCACAATGTTCAGGCTTCTGTTTGGGTTCATTGTTCATTCTTTGATTGGCAGGATGCCTCTGCATGATCTCTGATTCAGTTTCTGTACACACAGAACTTGATGACGTCCATTCAGAACATAAACCATACCTGCCCACAAGTGAAGTTTAAATGCTGTACCTTGGACTTGGAGCGGCACTAACAAGATAGTAACACGGACAGTGAACAGCTGAAAACTCTGCAGTGTATCCCAGTTTAGAGATCCACCTATCATCAGGGGCCATCTAGATTCGTAGTGAGGCAAATCTGTTCCAAGTCCGGTTTTTAGTGACAACTATGCATGCAGCAAATTAAACTGAAGAGCTTCTGAAAGAGTAAATCACTAGTGCTTTGGTTTTGCAGCAACTGCAGAATGCAAAATGATTATATACTTACGTTCATTCTTTCTTGGGGGCTGAAAAAGACAAGGCCGCAACTAGCGCCCGTTTGGTTACCTGGCTTAGAGCTGGCCTGGTCATCTGGGGCCATTTCTGGCCCGTTTGGTTGCCTGGCAAGGCCCCGCTGGCCGCCGTACATGGCTAGCCTGGCCCCTGAAAACGTAAGTGAGATCCGTTTTTCTGAAGCCTGGCTTGGCCCGCCCACGTTGAAGTGTTCTCACCGCCCGAACCATCGTGTGCTCCTCCGCTCCCTTCTTTCACTGTGGCACCGCATGAAGCTCTCCGTCGGCGAGCCGCTTCTTCCCTTGGTTGGCCTCCTCGCCCCCCTTCCCCTACTCACCATCTCTCGGATCTAGAAGCCGACGACGTCGATGCGTTGACTATAAGCGACCCGGAGATGGTCCTTGGCGTTGTTGTGGGCTCGCTATCACAACCTTGGTACCATTGCGCTCATTGCCCCCGCCGCTTTCGTCCTCACACCAGGTGATGGCAACAAGTCGCCATCCTCACGCACCCATGCTCCAGGGCCTACTCGCATGATTGGACGAGTGTCCATTCGTGCACCGTGGCGAAAACGCCCACCCGCAGCCACCTGAATTTGATGCCCATGATATGCCACCACCATGCACTATAGTTCAACAGAAAGTTTCAAAGGAGGTAAATTCAGCACCACGAGGAAGGTGCGAGTGTATTCAAGCTAAACAAGCTAACCAAACACAGTCAAACTTAGCCAGGCTCAAACAAGTGCTCTAACCAAACAAGTTGTAGTTGTGTCTAGCCTGGCTTAGTTTAGTTTTGCTAGATAGACTTATCTAGAAAAAGAACCAAACACACCTTATAGAGCTCGATGGCGATCCATTTGGAGCATGAACATTTGCAACTTTTTTTTTTGTCCGGAGTGCTTGATGAAAAAGTAAATATATCTGCTTATCTGCATGTTCTTTTTCCCCTCCAATATTTGCAACTCATGTAATATATGTCCTCCACAGTTTGTGATGAGCGGATCGAATATACATACATCATAAACTTTAGAGATTACCAATGATTTATCCTGGACATAATCCTATGTCTCTGAATAAATCAATTCTTAGGGTTGTTTTAGGCCATACCTTTTTTAGTTGACAAAACTAATAGTAAAATACAATAATATTTATGACATAATATGGAAAAATTATGAAAAATATATTTATAGCGTATCCAATGATATCAATTTGGTGCTATAAATCTTGGTGATCTTTTGTATAAGTTTAGTTATTTTTTTTTAAAAAAAATCTTGGTGATCTCGGTGATCTTTTCTTTGCAAAAACAAATGGCTTAGGAAAACTTTTCTTTCGTTATAATGCTTAGGACAGCTTTAGTAGAGGAGAATAAGGTGAAGTGGATGAGCGAATTGGGCTGACCTCAATTTGGATTGTGCCCACAACGACATCACAGAGAGCCCATCTACATAAGGAGGTGGGGCCCATCTGGAAGTCTCCTACGCTTTTCCTCCCCTCGCTCCCGTCCTGATCGTGTGCCATCGTGCGATTTCCCCAATCCAGAGCAGGACCGTCGCTCCGCCGCCACCCGCCGGCGCCGCCGGGTTCGGAGCCCTACCGAGCAAGCACCATGCCGCGGCCACCGACGCCCCTACCGGATGAGCTCGTTGAGGAGGTGCTCTTCCGCCTGCCGCCGCAAGAGCCAGCGGAGCTCGTCCGCGCCGCGCTCGTGTGCAGGCGCTGGCGCCGCCTCGTCTCCGACCCGGGCTTCCGCCGCCGCTACCGCGTGTTCCACCGCCGCCCCCCAGTGCTGGGGATGATCTGCAACCGCCCTCCCCGGTTCGTTCCCACGACCGCCTTCTGCGTCCCGCAGGCCGACCGCGTGCACCTGCGCGCGCGATCCGGTAGGAACTTTTGCAAGATATGTTACGCATAAATAGCACCGAGATAATGGACAACTTGTC
Organism: Themeda triandra; assembly: GCA_018135685.1. Lineage (NCBI taxonomy): Eukaryota > Viridiplantae > Streptophyta > Magnoliopsida > Poales > Poaceae > Themeda > Themeda triandra. Next base: position 243,982 of record JAENPR010000862.1, read on the forward strand.
CCAATATCTCATCTCAATCACAATGGTATAAAACAATCTTCCTCTATCGTGATAGGTAGAACAACCATAGGATATACCTTCATATCGAATTATTCAATATGATGTGGATATAGATAGCTTACAAATCCAGGGAGAAGATACTCGGATCTTAAACACAAAATGAAATTTTGGTTTAGACCATATCTCCCATCTCAAACTCCGTCCTTTAGATTACAAAATGTTCATTCCCAATTATGTCAATATTATTGACAATCATATAATACTATGAAATCAATCGGGGGACTTCAAAAATGAACACCACGTGTAATCGATCTTGTATCCCGTTAATTGATCAAGGAATACTTTCAAAGTCGATTGTACCAAATCGACTTATCTCGCTTAAAGCCACATATTGACTTAAGCAATACACGATATATGCTGGGTGATTTTATGTCTAAGGATTGAGTATGTGAACTCCTTTCCGGAAGCTTCACAAATACTCCAAATCAAGTGATCATATAAATATATGCAATCACTACATCTATCAACTATCAACCGCCAATCAAAAGGTATCGTATATTTATAACTTACTATGGAGACACCTACATTGGGAATCAATGCTTGGGCTTTGCGTAAAAACCCCTTGTGCTACTAGTCTTGCTTTATAACTCACCACCATATTGTTCTCAATCCAATCTTAGGATGAAAACATTTTGTACCCTTGATAATAAGGTACAATGAGGTATTGGCATCACAAAATCAAAACACCTCTTCTGGTGAGCAAGACTATCTCTGTATGTACTACAATTACTCAACAAGTTCCAATCCATTAAGAGTGACAAAGCACTCGCCATGGTCTTAGTAACTGGATGACTTGGAATATTGTATACAATTTATTCATAGATGTATTTGTACGACAAATGTAGACTTTCTATTATATAATTCTCCAGTCTATCAAAAACTCAAATAGCCCCGAATGACTCATTGTGACTTCCTCAAACGAGAGTCGGGCTTTCCCGATATCCCAAAGACGTGATTTGGTGCACCTTCCGATGCGGGTTTGTGGATAGCATCTATCCCACGGGGGTAATAACAAATGTTTACCCAATAGTATTGCCAACCATATGCTGACTCCCATTTACTATCTTAGAAGGAAAACCTTCTATTGCTAGCATGAATAATCCTGCTTTATGGCCATACTACTCCGTGTTATTTACAATAGGGAGTTGAGTGGTTTACTAATACCACTACTCTTTCGGCACATACTTGCAATGGAGTATAATCGCAAATGCATTTGTGCAAACATTATTTGCAATACTTATGCAAATCTACAATTCTTTGAACACAATGTTCAATTTATTTAGTACGTGATCCGAGCTAAAAATGCTTTATGCATTCTAGTTTTAAAGGCATTATATATGGTACTAATCTCCCTAATGCCTAGAAAAAGCTCAATGAAATCAAAGCATACGGGTTGTAAATAGATCTCCATAAGAGATCTAGATACCTAACTATCGAAGGAGATTGAAATCTCGTTGATCCCTGATTTGTGTGAACCCATCAATATATCTTCATGGGGTGGTGAGATTGGTACGTATACAACGTAACCCAAATCTTACACAAATAGGGAAATCTTCGTGGATTCCCACGTACTAAATGCATAGAGGGGATATGCGGTTAATCATAAATCGAGTGTTAATAAATCTACCCGACTCCAACACGAAGTTGGCGATAGCAATTTACTAATAATGGTCTTCCTATGACATTAATGCCATACTTATAGATTCGAGTTATCCTCTTTTGGATATCTAACTAAACTTGTATTATACCTTACAATCGTCATTGTAGGCACAAAAGTTTAGTAATGTTCAGGATAATGCTCATATGAAGAGGCATTATCTACTAAATGCATGGTTGAGTGTGGATACTTCCACACTCTAGATCATCTTGCGGATGTATCTTTACAACCATGAAATGTCCGAACCGTCCATACAATCTTTGTATGGACCCATACAAATTCTTTTGAATATGCTCTAGGAATCTAAGGTATTCAATCTGATTTTAAGATAAGAGGATCTTAAAATTTGTTTCCCTATGGCACTTATTGTGACCTTACTAGGGGATAATCTAGACCAAAAGAATTGCCAATAATTTTTCACGTATCCTTCTAGATGGCCAAGTTGACCATTCTAACTCTTTGAGTAAATTAACAATGTGAAAAATTCTTATACACAACAAGTTGTATCGGGAATGGTTGTATGCATAATACAACCAAAATGAGACCTATCTCATTACTTATGTGCCTTATCCAATGTTGTGTTTTTGTGTTTCCATATGAAAACACATTTGGATATCTCTATAATTATAATTTGGTAAGGTATGAGTTTAGTTAGGACATAATTAAATATCCTCAACTATTAACTCAAGATCTATAGGAAGGATGATAGTGGCAAAACAGCCAAACTATCATCACATCATGTCAATGATGTCCAAACTATTCACTCGTCTTTTTCATAAGAACCGTGAATATTTTGCTTCCCTAATTATAGAGTATGTGTTACAAAGTCCACTAGGCACAAATCAACCATATTGGAATAATTCCCGTACAATCTATATATATGACAAGAAATCAATGAAATTCTCATCTAATATATAGAAATCCATAAATATTGTTGAGTATCAAATTCACCAATATGATACCGACAATATTTTTGCATTGACAACAAGATCGTTACAACATACTTCAATGGACAATATGAAATAATAGCAATGGATCAATGGATTATTCCAAATCTCAACATATCGCCGATTTATTCGATGATCATGTTGTCCATATATTTGATGTTCTCTAATGAGAAACAAAGGAGTGTTGTTTTGGATCCCGAAAGATCCAACAAGATCAACCTCCTTAGTAGCTTCAGCATTAAGATTAAAAATACTTTAAATCTTATGTCTTAGCTACTATGTTATCCCTTATTAACTTTTGATATAGATCAATCTCAAAAATTAAGAGTATGACCTTGTTTAGCACTATGCTAAACACGCCCACCTATATGACATTATTCCTCATTTGTGGGTTCAACTTTGTCATAATTTATTTGCAGAAAGGCTGCTTCCATCATTGGAAGCAAATTGTATGAACAATACATATGATCATAGTCTTCTAGTTTGAAAAACTAGAGATACGATCGACTCATGGTTAGCCTCAAGCTATATGAGTTTATTTTTGTTCATAATACTCCTAAAAGAGTATGCCATAAAGTATGTGCAATTATTTCCATAAGATATTCTTTTGAATAATCTTTATGGACATGTAGTACCTTAATAATTAAGATACTATTTTCTCCGATCTATAATAAACAATCCCTAATAATTAAGGGTATTAAATGCTTTATTAGTTTATGGGATAAAACTAATATTAATGTCCATTGTCCATGTGGGATATTGATGCCATCGAGTGAGTTCAACGAGACTCCTCTCAAGTCAATATCCACAACATGTGACAAACCATTGATTTAATGAATTTACAACTAGGTAAACTCAAAATCACTATGGTGATGTTGTAATCTTAAATGCAGTACCATAAATTGATTATTTACCTAATGGTAATTTTGAAAAACAATATGATAAATTTATAATATAAAGTGCAATATTTATAGAGTTATATCTTATCATAGTGTTGGATTGTTGTAGGTAATCACAAAAATGTGTGAACCATACAACCGTTCATCAAAATTTTTGAGGAACACAAGAGAGATAGTCTCTATGTCAAAGACAAAGAGTAGATCTTTATAGTAGGCAAATGTATTGCAGCCTAAGCACGGTCTTCGGGCAAGGTAATTCACAAGTGAATTAAATGCAGCCTTTGCTTAGGACTCTATTGTCTTGTGTAATATCAAAATAAGATGATGAACATAGCAACTAAAACCTTTATTTTGGTTAAAAACACAAGGTAGGTAATCATCAAGTTTCAAAGAAAACAAGATGTAGACCTCTCGCAATGGGTGATTTGATCACTTTGGCACGGTCTCTAAGCAATAATTCTGTGGAATTAAACGCAGCCTAATGCCATAAACTCCATTACCTTGTGTATATAACCAAAATAAACAAGATATATATTGCAACTCACGTTCTATAGTAATTAAAATTCTCTAATACTATAGATGACATAGTTAAATTGCAACTAAGTCAACTAGTAAATTTAACTTGTATGTGGTGCTAAAATTGTGGTTCGGGGCACCAACATACCCAAATTCTATCATAAATTACAAGTGCGACTAATATATTGGTGCAAAATAGGGTTTGGGTGCACCAACATAAGCCAAAACAAATTTATCAAGTCGCAATGTAATAATATGTGGTGCTAAGAGTGATTTGGTGCACCACATATTCTAAAGCTATGATAGAAAAATACAAGGCATTGCATATAATAATATATAATCAAACCACAATATATTTACAATGCCAATATACAGTACAGAGCAACAACAATCAATACAAGTATTTGATGCTCTTGCAAAATTTAAACTATCAAATCATATGCTAATGACTATAAATTACCGCGAAATTAGACAGCGAGAAAAAGAAAAAGAAAATGAAATACAAAAGGCCAGCCGAGAGGTGGCCCGGCGGCCAAGGCACGCGGCCCGTGACCGCTAAGCGCGCGACCCGGCGTGACAAGGCCCGGGCCCGCAACCTGCCCGCACGCGGCCGGGCGGTTAGGCGGCCACCCCCGCCCGGCCGAGCCCGGCCAAACGGCGAGGCCGGGCGCCCGGCCCGGCAGAGCCCAACCGGGTGGTATATAAGGCCGGTGAAGTTAGGATGAAACTCTAACCACACACTCCCCGAACCGCGGCCCGCGCGCGCGCGCCACCGCGTCGTGGCCGCCGTCCCCGATGTCTTTCTACGCCTCCTCCTTCCCTCTTCTCCTCCTATGGGATCGGGAAGCCCATGCCCTCGATTCGGCCATGGAGGCCGGCCTACGGGTGCACCCCGCGGTCCCCGGCGAGCTCCGGCCACGAAGGCCGTCGCGGATGCCGGGACCGGGCGGTGGCGCTCCTGCACCGCTCCCCGACCGTCGTTCAGCGGCGGGGAACCGCTCCCCTCGTTCGAGGAAGAGGCAAACCCGACCCCGAGGGCATCGGCCGGAGTAGCGCCGCCGCTGGACGGGGCGGACGGCCGCCACGTCGGAGCAGGAGTGCCACGGCACGAAGGTGGCGCATCGGAGGAGCCGCACGGGAAAAGGTAGTCAAAGCCCGACGGCCATGCGTCGAGCGCCGACGCGGGCGGGAAGCACACGGGCGTCCGGCGTGCGTGTGCATGAAGCCGAGAGGGGCATCGTGCCGCTCTAACCGGGGGCACCGGCGTGTCGGTCCCGCCGCGCGTCAAGCCGCGGACACCGTCACTGCGTGCTGACGCCGGCCGGCGTTCATTGCGGAGGCCGGCGGTGGCGGAGAGCAACTAACCACCGACGCCGGGACTGCCGTCACCCACAGCCAATCGGACGCAAGGATGCCACAGGATCCATTACCGAGAGGTAAGAACAAGATGAATTAAACAAATTCACATACGTGCTTACAACTTTTGGTGTGTCGGGATCTCCAGATGTTTTTGCTTGCGTTCTAAAAACCAATAACGCAAGCGTGTTCAATTTCTTCGGGCTTGAAGCCGCACACCACAAATTGCGTCTTGGAGAAGAACCACGAAGGAGATATGCGGTCTTGCAGTGAAGCAGAGGCCGATTCTTCTCTGCTGCATCAACGCTGATGAACTCTCCAGCGAGTCCGCGTCAACATCGACGCCTTGCCAAGGTTCCTCCGGCGAATCCTTCAACATCGATGCATGCGAACTGCTCTCGGCCTATTCGCTGTAGTGGTGTCAAGAGCCTAACGTGGCTGATAACGTGTTAGAGGAAATTGTGGTCGTATGAAACGACCGTGTGTATATTGACGAACTGTGTATAGATATATATTACAAGCCAAAGGGCGTTGCACATTGGCAAAGGGGTGCCTATTTGTGAAGGGGTGTCTATCTACAAGTACCTGTCATTAGCAGTAGCTAATGACATGATTATCTATCTAATTGATCACTAATAATTAATTATTCTAATTAATCTCAACACAGACAACTTATTGTTCACAATAATAATAATTTTAAAAGAAAAGCTACACAAAGCTGGCCTCATAGGCCGATAGGCGACAACCGTACCATGGGCCCACTACACAGGTAGCGCTAACTGGGACAATTTCACGGGTCCACGACGGTGCGGGATAGAATCGGTCCACCGCTCCCGTACCCCGACCAGCTGACCTGAGAGACCGTGCTCCCGTCGCCCCGCCGCCGCCGCCGCCGCCGCCGCTTCCCCCGCCGGAGAACGGGAGAAGATGGCCGAGAAGCCGGCGGGAACCGCACCGAGAACGAGGACCCGAGGCGGCCTCGCGGCCTCAGCTCCCTCCTCCAGGTCTCCCTCCCCTCGATCTGCATTTCCACCGCCGCCTCGTTTTGAATCTTTTTGAACTCGCTTCAGCTGTTCGTCCCGCATTTTCCTGATGCAGGAGGCTGTCTTCGATATCCTTCACCTCGGCCCCGAATCAGAGCAAGAAGGTGCGGTTGCGCTCGTCCTTCTCGAAAAACTTCCAACTTTCCTCCGCGCTTTTCTAGTTTAGCTTTTGAGATCAGGTGTTTGTTTTGGTCGGTAGCAAGTGGGGTTCTTTGTGATCCATGTTCGAATCTTCTTTTGTTTTGTGTACCAGTGGTGCTACAGAAGCCGTTGTGATTGGGCATGGGACAATGCATTGATGAAGTAGATTGGGGAATTATCTTTTAATAGTGCACGTTGCGGTTACCAGAAATGCAAGCGTGCTACTGTGGTACTACTGGTTGGTTGTTGCTGATATCTACTCTGACATCTCTGTGTGCAGGTTCCTGACCCCCCGAAGGCCGTGAGGCCAACAAGAGCCACGCCTGCCAAGAAGCGGCCGCAGGTGGATCAAGCTCAGAAGCGGAGAGAAGAGATTGCTGCTCTGCAGGAGCAGCTTAGTGGCCTGCAAAGGAAGTTGCATGAGAAAGATGAAGCTCTGAAATCTGCGGAGAACTTGATTGGTCGAATTAGTGCGGCGAATGAAGCAGTTGATGGCTTGAGGAGCCAGCTCTCCGAGAAGGAACAGCTGATTGAATCTACTGGTTCAGAGCTACATGGTGCAAAGGTGAATTAGGATGTCCTTGGTCAATACCTTTTGAAGCACTACATTTCTATTGAATATATTGTTTTCTTTGGACCTCTTCCACGCGAGAAAGCATCACCCTACCTATCACATTATTGTTTTTCAAAGTTGGAGAAAATTGTGGGTGTTGAACAGGGGCGGATCCAGAAACATCTCCTCAGGGGGGCTAATTAGTTAAAAAAAATTGCATGAGAAAGGCTATTTTTAGCTAATACTGAAGAATTTACATGGTTGCATAAGACATGCAAGTAGAAAATTTAGGCTCCACCCGGGCTACAGCCCCCCTAGCCCGGGGTGTGAATCCGCCCCTGGTGTTGAATGCTTTGGTACCTTGTTGCACAGTTGAAACATTTTTACTTTAAAGTATTATTATGATTACTTTGATGGGGATAAAACTTAGCACTCGTGATTTTCTTTTGGCATTGCTGGCTGTTGACTATACTTTGCAGCCCAACTGAGGGCTAATTTAAATGGTCATCCTGAAAATAATGTACACCATCTTTCATAAACCCATAATGATCCTGCACTAGTTAGTCCATCTTTGTATTATCACTTCATGATTATTGTTGAACTGCACTGGACAAAGGTACTTTTGCCTTTTGGTGCTATAGTTTGAGGCTCTAACTATACTGTTGCCGAACATTCAGTGTTATTCCATGGTTCAGGCAATCCATTTTCAAACACGAAAGGTGGCCCCAGTTCATAATTCTACTCTTATATTTTTCCTGACTTGCTGCGAAGCGATCTTGTTATTCTTGTTTGAACTGCTTTGTCCATTGCGACTTTTATACTTATGCATGTTTGTATCATGCTATAAGGTTGCTTGCATCATGTAAAATCACCTCCTGCACCTTTATTTATGTGACACATAACTAAAGGTGCTCTCTGAAATCACATGTTTAATTGCAAAGCTTTAGTAACTTGTTGTGCAACTTGCATTTATTGTAGATCATGCTAGCAGAGAAGCAGGCGGCACTAGAGAAGTTAGAGTGGGAGGCAAATGTGTCGAGTACGAAGGTGGAAGAACTCCAAGTTGATGTAGCTTCTATGGATGCTGAAGTGTCTGCTCTCATGAAGTTATTCAGGAAAATAACAGAGAATGACAGAGCCCTCCACCTAGGGACAGAACTGACGACTTGTCTTTGGAATGTGAGCCAGTTCAACTTGATGTAAGTTATCTTTTCCTTACTGAATTCACATTTCAGTCTTTAGCATAATACTTGGACAGTTTTCTTTCTTTGGACTAGTGTACTCTAACCAGCGAAAGCATGCATATATATATTCGTGTCTCTTTCTGAATCTTACGTGCTGCTCCTTTTGAATGTGTGGTAGGACACAGTTGGTGATATTGACGTTGAGAAGATGGAGCAGGAAATGTCAGCCTACGCCTCGGCTTTAGCTGCCGCCAAGGAGAACCCGACCGACGACTTCATGAGAGCAGTAACCGAGGCAAGATTAAGACTCCAAGCGGTTGTGCTCTGACCAGACTGAAGCGCTGTATAACCAAAGGAAAGGAGCAAGTCTATATCATTGCTGATCGGCTGATCGCTGTGTTTTGCCGGTGTCAAATGTCCCACTCCCAGCTGACTGCTCGCTCAGGGCCTTGTCTGTGTTCTTCTTCTCCCACTTTTGGATCTGATCGCGGCCGCCAGTGAGCTTGTTGTAACTTGTAACGTTATGAAGTATGAATCGTGTTGTACGTGACTGAACCTCCTTAATAGATGGCATCGTGTACTTCTTTAGCTACACAAGATGGTTCGGCTTTGTCTTGACGGCTGAAAGTTCGTGTTTTCGCCGGTGCGGCACATGCTGCAATATACAGTTCACCATCTGGCTTTTTGCTACCCTACAAACTGGGAACTTCAAGGATCATTTGATTTCAGTTCTGTACAATTACGGAATTTTGTCAACACTCAGGTTGAAGACCTGACGGGCCTACCAAGGACCATGGTCTACAAATTATGCCTACGATGACCGACGCAGAACATGCGCATGCACTGGAGCCCATAGGGCCATAGGGACGAGTGGACGGCGCTACCGGGCCGGCCGACGGCCGCCGGCCTGCCGAGTGCCAAGGCTGCTAGGCCGACGCTCCACGTGCGGTCAAGCACCACATGCTTTTCTGTGGTTCACCGCGACGTTGGCGACCGGCGCGCGGACTCTGCAATGCATCGCGGAAGCTTTCTTCTTTCTCCAATGTATATCCGGTGCGATGGAATTATGGCACGCTGGTAAAAAAAATACAAGGAGTACAAAATCATCTGCAAAAAAAAAAAAAAAAAAAAAAAAAAAAAAAAAAAAAAAAAAAAAAAAAAACTTCCAGCTTTCACACTGTTCTTTGACGATGCTTTGCTCTTTTTTTTTGTCCCTGGCAACTTCAAATTAGGTGTGTAGCTGGCTTCTATGAACTGCTTTCTGGAGTTCTGGCACTACATAGTTGAGTTAGTTACCATTTTTTTCAAGGATTTTACTTGTTAAACAAGGTATGGATCATTAGTGCAGATTTAACAAATTGACATTAAAAAAACGTGTTCTAGGTTTACATTTGAGCATATCCTCCCACAAAGGGAAAATGTCTATCTTACCGCAAGTTTTTTTTATCTTCATTCGCTTGAACCAATAAAGATAAACACCTTCTTCGCTGGATCGTTTCTGGATGGTTGATTCTAGCTAATGTTGATTTGTTGTGAGAGAAAAATACTGTTGAATGGCTGTCAGTAAGCGCTGATACGAACAAGCGAATAGGGAGAAAAACTGGCAGCAATTTTGTTGTTCTCTTCTCTTACGTGGCTATTAATTTTCGTCGAAGTACATGGAGACGCCGAATGTGACCGCTGACTATCGTAGATGACAAGGTGATAGTAGAAAGAGTACTCTAGTAGAAACTACATGTTGGATTTGTATCCAGTTGTTTTGCATTTTGTTAGATCAAATGTCTTGGACATTTTGTTGTGAAAGGGTTCATGGACGTGTTGTCACACATCTTTTTTCTTTTAGAATTACAAGGCGCACGCACACTCATTGTTCGGACCCAACATACACTGTTACTTACCAAAGATATGGGAAACAGAGATACAACAGCTTGAATATTTCTTCATCTTCTCACCGAAAAATCTCAATTCTTATGGTGTAGTATAAGTTTGCATGTAAATAATGATTGCCTTCCCTTCAGTGAACTAATTTGGATAGCTTAGCGCGTGCAATGCATCCCCTTTTGCTTCCAATTATTTTATCAAGCCACCTTGTATTGATCCTGTGCAGCTGCAGATTATTACTCTGTGCTACGCGAGCCAGCGCGCTCAAAACGTAGGTGCGTGCCAAAGATAGCCATGCCACCCCCGTCACTCTCCGCCACCCGTGTAACTGACCCGTGGCCACCGCCTTCGCGCTACGTCGTCGTCGTCGTCGAGCTACTAACCATGGTCATCCGGTGTCGCACGCCCGCAGCTTCCTGCGCAGTCGATTGAATAATAACTAAGCCGCGTTCCACCATGGCGCCCGCCCCGCACTCGCCGGCATTCTGATCGCCCTCGTTGCGATGTCTGCCGCCGTCCACGCCGTCCATCACGCGCCAGCCCACTCGCCGGAAGCGTCCAAGTCAACGTCGCCGTCGGAGGCACCCGCCGGGGAACCCAATGCGGCACCCGACGGGGCACCTGATGATGCGTCGGAGACGGAGAGCCCGTGGCGATCCCCCGCCGAGGCCCCGGCGCCCTACGGCGACGAAAGCGAAGGGCCCGCTGCTTCCCCGGAGGAAGACGAAGACGCGCCCGCCATGGCACCGGGCTCCGACGCTAACGGCCCTGCCGCCGCCTCGCCGGACGAAGAAGAAGCGCCCACGATGGCGCCGGACATTTCTCCTTCCGCGACCGAGTCGCCGGAGGAAGCGCCCACGATGGCGCCGGACATCTCCCCCTTCGCGAGCGAGGCGCCGGAGGAAGCGACGGAGGAAGGCCCCGCGGGCGCCCCAGAAGCCGAATTCGAGGGCTCACACATCGCCGCTCCCCCGCTGGAGCACGCGCCCACCACGTCGCCGGCCTCCGCTCCCTTCGGGGCCAGCGAGTCGCCGGAGGAGTCCGAGGGCCCAGGCCCAGCCGTCGCCCCGGAGGAGGAGGCAGAGGTCGAGGCCTTGGCCGAGAGCCAGAGCCAGTCCTCCGAGACGGCCGCCGCTCCATCTGACTTCGGCGTGTTGGAAGAGGAGGTCGTGGTACTCTCGCCCGACGGGTCGGCCGCAGTCAGCATCACCCCGGAAACCGAGGAAAGCCCGGCCAAGGCGGCTCCCGCGGCCGCGGGGGCTCCAGGCCCATCGTCCGATGGCGAGGACAGCGGTGCGAGCACGGACGCCCCGCGTCGCGGTCTCGTGGCTGCCGTCGTCGTCGCGGCCATGTCCGCCGTCGTCGCTGCTTTCTGAGGTGCCGCCTGCGCGATCGATGAGGCACCCGGCGGTGGAGATCGGAGGACGGATCGCTGGGCATGCAGCCATGCATGCCGCGTGGCGAGCGATGTGGACAATGCATGTCGTGGAGGGATCGTGATGGCCGGTACTGTAATTCTTTCGATAATTCCTCCCAGATCGGATTCTGTTTGCTCGGCAAGCATCGTGTGTGCATTCGCCATTCAGGTACTGATTTGCCCCAAAAGCGTGCATGTAAACGATCTGGTCATTTGAACCTCAAGCCTGGAAACTATGCCACATTAGGTTCAACACGCGTTTTTCTACCGTCCGATCGAGAGTCGCGTCTAGCAATATGATCTGTGTTTTAATTTCAAATGTTTTTGGTTGCCGTCATTTCATTTCGTCGTTTTTCTTTTACGAATCTTCATTTTTTTCCCTTTCCAAGAGCGCATGGAGATCCTTGCTAAGTACAGCTCGTCCTCGGACGAGTGGTAGCTTTGAGCCCGTTGAAACGACTTCATTGAGGAACATTTCAATAAGAATCCAGGAGCTTAAAAGCATTGCGTTTGGGAGTCAGCTTCTGAGCTCTTCGCCACAACTCGTCCTGTCCACTTGAGCTTATCAAAGATTGTTTTTTCTCACAACAAATCATCCCCGTAGTAGAAACGATCGAGCAAACAAGCTCGTCTCTTCGAGTCGCAACTGCTACTTGAGCCATCGCCACGTTGTCCTATGTCAGCTGTCATGGTGCGCTAGTGCGTGGAGCAAGAGTCCGACAGAGGCAAAGGATGAGGAGCCAGTGGAGCAAATGAGCGGGGTGACAAGGATGAGCAGCCAGCGGATCTCTACCACCGTTGTGACCGCACTTCTTGATCAGTCATATCGAGAGCCAAGAGCTCCGTGGAAAGGAGCAAAGGAGCAGTTAGGCGAGGCTTTTCTTTCACTAATTGGACATTGGCCACATGAAAAATCCTCATGAATCTCTATAAAATTTATAGTCCAATTAGCAAAAGGGAGGACATGTTGTACTTTAGCAGATTTTAGCCCCTCCTACCTTATGCATCTATGACTAAAATTCAATCACGGCTTCATACGTCTCTAGCGATGGTGGTGGGGTGAGGGGTGTGTGTGTGGGGGGGGGGGGCTCGAGCCCTCCTTGCCCCACCGCTAGCTCGTGCATGCCGGCGGTGAGGAGCGACGAGGGAAGGTCGAGGCGCAAGGTGCCCACTTGGGTTGGGAGTGGGAGGCGACGGTAGTCGAGAGGAGCAGGAAGGCGAAGGTGCCATTGTTGCTCGGCCGAGGGAAAGACTAGTACGACCTGCGACTGAAACGAAGGGAAAAGGAGGAAGACCCCCCGCCACCGGCTCACACACGGGAGGTGGAAGGAGGAGCAGCGTCGTACGATGGTGAGACGCACGAGAGGGGCACGGAAGATGATCTCGGGAGGTGATGGGAATGGAGGAGGTGGCTGGCTTTGGCTTGGCCAGGATCGAACAACTGATTCAGACGTTCTCCAGGTTTGAGCGGTACGGATGGCCAGCCCAGGCCTGGCTTCACCCCACTTCCAAGCAACCAAACAACTAAAAATTGGCTCCAGAGAGTGAGGTCAGGGTTGGCTACACAACAAAACACATCCATAAAAGCTGAAATAAACATGCTCTTAGACTATGCCCTCTTCTTAAGGTTCTATTTGTTTGAGTTATAATTTCTTGGTTTTCACTCAAAAGCTATATTTATGGATTTTGAGTGGTGCTTTTTGTTATTGGCTTATGTAGTGTATTTTTAGTTCTTTTCGCCCTAAAAACTAGAAAAGTTCTCAAGACAGTGATTTTCAACTTTAATTTTTTTTTTTGCTCGAAGCTATGTTTTTGCCTTTTCGAAAGCTAATTCAATTATTGGACCGTTTGTTTCAACTCTTGGCTTTTGGTTGGTACAAGCCGGATAAAGCGTCCTTGTTTAGATGTCTTTAAAATTCTAAACTTTTACACTATTTCTTCATCATATTGAATTTTTGAACATATACATGGAAGAATAAATATAGATAATAAAATAACTAATTGCACAATTTAATTATAAGTTATAAGATAAATCTTTCGAACCTAGTTAGTAATGATTAAACACTAATTATTAAATACAAATACAAATGCTACAGTAACAAAATTTCTTCAAATTAAAATCTAAACCAGTCCACGGAGTTGTCCCCGAGGTTGCGAGAGCCGACCCCTGGCTCTCTTGTCTTCTGAGCGGGGTAGCTATCAGTGTCGGCTGCCGGTTGCTAGCACCGTTCCACCTCACCGCACCTCCGGGCCGGGGCCGCGGCCGCCGCTGGGGGAAATGCAGAAGTTTTGGACCGATTCGAGCCGAATCGGCATGGCTCCTCAGTCCTCACCGTGTGGCATCTCGAGGCCGGGCCGCTGCCAAAGTGCCAATCCCTCACGCCCACAGCTGGTTTCGCCGGGCACTCAAGCTATCTAGCAGCATCGGATTCGATCGGAGCTTTTTGTGCTTTAGCGCGGTTGCGGCTCAACTTACCCTCGCCGGTCGGTCGCCGGCGGGATCCAGCGGAAAGCGACGCTGGCACGTGCACTTTGCACCGCCCAGGGGCAGAGGCCCTGAGGCAGGGGCCATTCTGCCTCAGCCGCCCCGATTACGTACATTGGCCGACGCACCCAGCACTAATAACAGTGTTGTTGTTTATATTCATCGTGGCACCTGGAACGATGGTGTTCGGTTAAGATGGCACGAGAACACGGAACACGTTACATGTAATTCATCCCATTTCTGTTCGACCGTGTGCTGCAATTCCAACCGAATTGGCAGTTGGGACCCGTGTCCGCGGTAGTTGATGGCCGCCGAGAAAGCCATGGAGCGGATCTAGAGACAGATGTGACCTTTTGACCCTGGAAAACTCGGTGCAAATCCGATGGATGATGCTTCGGCATTCGTTTCGCTAGGCTCCATCTTCATGCTACGCCGCCACCTTAAACTAATAAAAGAAGCTTCTTCACAGATCACAGGCAGTAAAGCCTCTGGTAGTACCAATAAAGCACAGTTTACTCCTATGTGAGATGGAGCAAGAGGCTTGTACCACTACTGGTGAGACGCTGTCAGTGTCAGAATTAACAACCTAGCTTAGTGTTTTTTTTTTTTGAGCTAGCAACTGTTTGCCCACATTGCCCCTCACGTCCTTTGTCCCAGGGCCCGGTCCTCATTTCCGCCGGTGCGCTATGGATTACATTAGGCAGGCCGTGTACTACGCCCGTATAAACATTTCATCATGATAAATTGATGCGTGGATAGCGTTATTCATCATAGGACACAGGAGTATAGGCAGGACGCACACAATCAGTAGGCGTCTGAATTTTGTTTCACTCGTGTGGGGCCGCGCCGCTGCTCACGGTTTATCCCCAGTAGCAACTAGCAAGGCCCGGTCATCATTCTTCTCGATTGTTATCAGCATGCTCGAAAAGGGTACCATAGCACGTACGGAGTACTACTCCTACATGCACAGCTTGCTAGAGCCAAAAATCAAAGTGGACAAACTATGCATCCACGTGGCCGTGTTCATCCGTTCATGGGATGACCGGATGCGTGTTGATGGTGCTCAACAGATCAGCAATGCATTTGCTTCTCCCCACACGGCACACCAAATACACCTCCAAAAATACAGACGAAAGAGGAAAATACGTTACGAGTGGGACAAGAAAATAAGAACAATGGCATGCCATGCAAATAGCTTGAACACCAGGGTGCAGTGGCATCACGCTCGCACACCGAGCTAAGTGCACGCCACTGTCCATCCATCCTGCTCCCACTCCCCTCACTCCCACGCGCACGCCACAGCACACCGCGCCCGGCTAACCAGCCGCACTCCGCGCCACGCTCTCGCCCCGCACAATGCGCCGCCTCCGCCGCGCCGCCGCGCTCCCCCTCCTCCTCCTCGCCCTCGCCCTCGCGGCCACCACCACCACCACAACGGCAGCAGCAGCGGCGGCGAAGGCTCCCGCGGCGGCGCCGCCTCCAGCCCCACCGAACGTGACGGCGGAGATGGCCAAGGGCGGGTGCAAGGCGTTCGCGGACCTGATCGCGGCGTCCCCGGACGCGTCGTCCACGTACCAGTCCGCCGTCGAGGGCGGCATGACGGTGTTCTGCCCGTCCGACGACGCCGTGCGCGCGTTCCTGCCGAAGTACAAGAACCTGAGCGCGGACGCCAAGGCGGAGCTGCTGCTGTTCCACGCCGTGCCCGTGCACTACTCGCTGGGGAGCCTCAAGTCCAACAACGGGCCCATGAACACGCTCGCCACCGACGGCGCCGCCCGCAACTTCAACTTCACCGTGCAGAACCAGGGCGACGTCGTCACCATCCGGACGGCCGCGAGTGGGGGTGGGGCGCCCGCAAGGGTCAAGTCCACGGCGGTCGACAAGGACCCGCTCGCCGTCTACGTCATCAGCGCCGTGGTGGAGCCCGTCGAGCTGTTCAAGCCCGCGCCGGCGCCGGCGCCCGCGCCCGCGCCAGCACCAACCGCTGCGGCCGACGCGCCCAAGGCCGGCAAGGCCGCCGCGGGAAAGCGCCACGCGCCGCCCGCCGCGGCCGACGCGCCCGGGCCCAGCGCGGATGACAACGCGGCTCCTGTTGACCAGAAGGACGCCAAGAAGAGCGCGGCGCCGTGCGACCGGTCGTGGCTCGCCGCCGCGCTGGCGGCGGCCGTGGTCACAGCCTCGGCATTAGCTTAGCGATCGATGGAAGGGCCTTTCTTGGTTTTGCCTTTTTTGTTTTTGTTTTTTTTTTCCCGGTGTTGATCCATTGGCGTGGCGTGTGATCGTGGCTGTGATGGCGTGCTTGCGAGGTTTGTGTTTTTTCTTTTCTCGATCGGGAGAAAGTAGTGTATGCGTTGCGTGCTTGCATATTCGTGTGCTCCGGTTTAGATGTTTATTCTTGTTTTTTTAGTTCTACCGGTTACCCGTAGAGTGAGGTTCAGTGCCTGTTTGTATTTCTGGTTTTGACGGACGAGTGAAGTCTCAAGTCTGGGCATTGAAATTGAATTGGTGCTTCTGACGACGACGGTGGTTAAGCATCGCTGGGATGGTATACCAATTTCTAATGTTCTTGGTCAAATCTCCCTAACAAATTCTGACTTGCCACGGCCTTCGTAAACAAATGCATCGCCGGATCCTTCCTTGGCTCCGAAGCGAGTGCCGCGCGCCCCTGCGCATTCATTTCTTGCGTCTCCAGTTGTCGGTGGATGCCAATATGCCATTCATTCCACGCTGATCGCAGGTCAAACAACCCAAACCACACATCAAAAGTATACTCTACAGTATACTACACAGCCAGTAGTAAAAACAAGTGGAGTGTGACAGTAATAATAAAGCAAGTGTTTGCCCAGGCCAGGAGGAGACGAGCGTGGCCGATCCGCTCATCCGGGCGGCTAGCAGCACTACAGCACTGCAGGAGAGCGAGCAGCGCTCGTGACCTCCGGTGGCTTTCCTATTTTCGGCCCCGATCATTTGCGATGGAGCACGAAAGCGAGCAGTGCGCCACCGACGAAACAGTGGGCCTCTGACGCTGCCACCACCGCCCAACTGTGTCATCCTCCCAGCATAGCCCAAACATCTTTTGATGCATGAAAGTACTTTGCCCCGTCGTCGGTCCATGTCCGTACAACACACAACCGAACGTCCAAACGCCGGTCACGTGCCAGTGCCAGTCTGCCAGAGAATGATGACTTAAATCTGACGGAGGCACGGAGCTCGGCTTTCCCGAATCGCCGTGCAGTGCAGTCGTCAGTCACTCAGTCGTCACAGCGAACCTGGGAGACCGCCACGTAGGAAGTAAGGCCTGTGAGCCTAGGCAACCCGTGTCACTGTTTGGCGATGGCGAGTGTGTGCTTGGTTCCGGCGATGATTGGCTGGGTCGATCCTCGTTCTGGGGCGTGCTTGTTGGTTGTTGCTCTTGCCAATTGCCATGTCATCAGTTGGACACGGCTAGTTGTTTGGTTGGTGTACCTAGCTTGCCTCGATTTCTACGCCGACAAGGTCTTCCTCGCTGCCCCAGGAAACCCAAAATAGCTCGCCTGAGCTAGCAAGCGTCTCGTGAAGGTAAACCAATCACACTCTCAATAGCATTTCGATGGAAGCGGCCGGTTCCCATCCTTATCAAAAGAGGGTGGCAATGTCACGACCCAGCCGGTGGCAAAGAGGACGATGACCAAGTGTGGCTGATCGTGCTCATTGGCGGGAGTTGAGTTTGCTTGTTTGGCCGTAGCAGGCCTGATGGCCTATTCTTGTACCTGGGCTTGGCCTGGTAGGCTGTAAGGGCTCAACCCAGTAAGGATGGCGGTGATTGCTTTGGCTATAAGCCGTGAAACGATTCCGGTTATTGAATAAGAAAACTATCAACCGACTTCTTCCTCTCGGTCCCCTCTCCCTGTTCTTCGTCCCCAATCCGCAATTCCTCCAATTCCGTCCAAATTACCCCAAATTACTCATCACGTTCGTGACAAAGGCCTAGGATCAATCCGCGCGACACAAGGTTGCCTATTGTAGACAATCGAATTCGAACCCAAGTTGAGTCGAATGAGTTATCTAGCTATGAGGTTTTCATCTAGCCTACTTAAAAGGCATGTTTAGATCAACTAGCACTAGTGATAAGTCAACCAGAAAAGTCACTGGTTGTGATATTTTGAGTTTTATGGATTAATTAGTAAACTAACAACTAGTTGAATCTTAAATTAGTTGTCAGTTCATTCACTAGTTTGTCTATTTGGATTTTCATAAACTAAAGAGTAAATTGCACTGTAGGTACCTAAACTACTGGGTGTGTAACAGATAGGTACTCCAACTAAAAAACGTAACATCTCGGATCTTTGGAACTATCTTTACGTAACTTCAGGCACCCTCAACTAAAAATGTAACGTCTAGATATTGGAACTATATTTACGTAACTTCTGGGTACTGGCGCTGGCTCGCCATGGGATAGGCGGAGCAAAGCTCGCGCTCGCACGCACCAGATGTTACGGTACCAACATGTTACGTAAGTATAGTTCCAGTACCTAGATGTTATATTTTTAGTTGAAGTACCCAGAAGTTACGTAAGTATAGTTTCAGTACCTAAATGTTACGTTTCTTTAGTTGGAGTACCTATCTGTTATACACCCACCCAATAGTTTAGGTACCTATAGTGCAATTTACTCTAAACTAAACACTAGTGAACTAGTTAGTTCGTGGTATCCAAACGTGTCGTTGTGATTGAAGTTGGAAAGATATGACTACCGCCGATGTATGATCAGGATGAAACAATCATGAATTATATTGTCAACTTAAAATAAATAACCAGTACACCTGCCATTCGGGCAAGCAGCCCACACGGCAATTTTGCACTGACTCTCGGCCGAAACCCAAGGCTCGCACAACATTGGACCTCCTCGTCCGCCGGCTACAATCGCGCTATGCGGCAAGCGCCACGACCGGCCCAAAAGCCACGGGCGCGCGACAAACGGTGTCCGCACGGGCAGCCTCCCAGCCTCCCAGCCTCCCCGCCTAAAATTAGCCCGCCTCTGCAAGCATATAACATGGCGTCGCCACCCCGTCGTCCCTCACCGCACCACGACACTCGCCGAGACACCCAGCGTCAAATAAACTCGCCACCAGCCAGAGCAAAGCAACCAGCCCGAGAGAGCTAGGCACCGTACCATGGCTCGCGTCAGCGTCGTCTTCGCCATCGCCGCCCTCCTCTTCGTCGCCATGGCCGTGGCGCCGCTGGCCGCCGAGGCGAAGGAGTCCGCCGACGCCCCCGCCGCCGACGCGCCGGCCGACGGACCCAGCGCGCCCGTGGGTGCCCCTGGGCCCCAGGGCGTCGAGGGCCTGTCGGGCAACGAGGACGACGGCGACGACTCCACCAACTGATCGAGGCCGAGCACGCACGTCGTCCTCGGCTGAATTTGGAACAGGACATGGAAGAAAAGCGAGAGCAATGTCGTCTGAAGCCATATATGTAATAATGTGTGGTTGTCCGTGGATATATGTGTTCTTGCTCTCCCTCTTTTTTCTCTCTGTTTGAATTTCGATGTATTTATTACTATCATGTTCTTAGCTACTAATTGTATCGACTCTTGATATCAAGGACTCCAGAATTTATCGTTTCTGTGTTTCTGAGCCACTGAGAGTCTGAGTCTGAGACGGCCAGCGATTCATCAGCCATCAGTCATCATTCATGGGCATGCTTGGATAGATCACGATGTGTAGCTTCAGGCTCCCCTGCCTCTGCTGCACAAAAAACCCGTCTTCTTGTTCCTCTGTTCTTCTCAAGTACTCCTATTACTTAAATTCCATTTATATTTCTCTTTGAAATCACTGCGACACTGTTTTCCCTAGCTTTGCAATTTGCGTGGATTTTATGGGGGACTATCTGGACTCCATACTTCATGTAGCGTCTTCTGGAGGCTGGAGCTCTTAGAGCATCTCCAAGAGTTTGCTATTTTCTACTTGGTAAATTTTATGATTTGCCAACTCTCAAAACAATATGGGGAGGAAAATGTAGCTCATCTCCAACAGTTTGCTTTTTTCGTTTGCTAAATCTTGATCCACGGAAGAAAAACACTTTTGCATAAAACCCTACATTCTTTACTAATTAACCAATCCTATATTTAGAAACTTCTCTTTCTTGTAAATTTACATCAGAAACCCTAAGAGAGAAATAAAATTATGTTTTGACACTTCTAGTTCAAAGAGCATCTACGATGCTAATCCAATCAAGCCACGCCGTCGCGACGTGCGCGATCTCCACCGATGTACTGGACGGGGGCGCCCAGCCGTGGCCACAAGCTTCGGCGGCCGGAGCTTCCCTGGAAGGACATGGATGCGTCCGGCTATGGCTGCCATGCCGTGGGCAGCGATGGCTACGGCCTTGGGCGGAGACAACGAAGATCCCCTGCACGGAGGCTGGGCTACGGTCATGGACATGTCGTCGCGTGAAGGAGCGAGGCGCCTGGCACGCGAGACGGAGCCGCGAGACCAGATGCGCGCGCGGAGTCAAGCGCGCATATATGCGCGCAACCGAGCCGTTTTTGCCAAGTTTATATAAATGGCAATATCATATGGGGAACTGTTGGAGGATGTTTTTTCTCTTTTTGCTAAAAAAATAAGGATGGCAACCTCAGATGACAAACTCTTGGAGATGCTCTTACACACAGTTCACAAAAGCCAAAATGCCATTAACCCGAAAAATTGCAAATATTTAACAATCCACATAACACCATTGTAGTACTTAGTTTCTATATTTTCAATTAGTTTTCCTGTTTCCAGTACCATGTTTTTGGTTGAAAACTCCTCTTCATTCGTTCAAAATTACAAGTCGTTTTGACTTTTTTTTTTATTATATCCACTTTGATATGCATCTAGATATACCTTATGTCTAGAACTCTAGATGATGTGGTGCAAGTTGTCTGTGTGGTAATGCTGTCTTTTCTTCATTAATTTCTATAAGATCCTTGCGTGCTTGATCACATTATGGATGACCAGTGGAAGATACATATATATTGTGGTTGTAGCTACATGTCTTGAACTTATCATCCAAGATACAACGTTTTCTCTCACAACAAATCAACGAACAATACCTTTTAGCCTGTCCTTTTGAGCGAAACGAACTATGGTATATATGTTTTTATCCATGGTATTTCTTTTATTATATAATAAATACACATACCAAATTATACTTTGAAACATTATTGTTTTGTATTTTTTGGGGGAAAACATTATTGTCCCTCACTAGTTTATCCTAAAAAAAATGCAATTCTAAAAACATTCTTGATTAAAATTTTCATTTTAACCAAATATATAGATAAAATAGTTAGTATTTTTGACACTAAATAAGTGTATTATAAACACATATATCTCATAACACATCTGATATATACTCATTTGATTAAATTTGAGATATTTTAAGTCGATTCTAATTTTTTTTAGAGGGAGTGAGCTGAGCAATAAAAAAACAGAGGGACAGTCACCTACTCACGTGCCCCGAGGCCGGAAACGGAAGTACTCCGTAGGACTGTAGACTGTACAAGTAGCACTGCCGCGCGCATCGCCCGAAGATCAAGCGCCGAACCGCAACGCGACCGCAACCAAACCAGCCGACGACCGAACCCTAGAAAGAGAGCAATGCCGATGCGGCGGCCCAAGCCCCCCCGCCGGATCGACGCGGCCGTCGACCACTTCGTCGCCATGGGCTATGCCGCAATCCACGTTAGGTCGGTGCTCTCGTCAAGGTGAGTTTCGATTAGAGGTCTCTTCTTCTTTTTTTTTTCGCCGCAAGCAGCGTCGGTCTATATATGGCGACATTCTAGGGTTGGGGTTTCCTATTTCTTCGCGGATCGATTGGTGGGGGATCGAAATCCGTTTTATTTCGTGCCGTGAACAGCCAGATGGAAGGCGTGGTTTGCGGCGATCGGCGCGCTTCTCAATTCGAGCGTGAATGAATGAATCAGCTGATTGATCAGTTGTGGTTTTTTTCTCTGCTATGGCTGTAGCTGTACGGGGGCCCTAGCCCTCATGTGTGGCGCGTACTGGAGGCAGACTCCTACCAGGTTGTGCAAGAAAGGCTCTTGGAGATCGAGGAAGAGAAGAGGCAGAAGGAGGGCGCGCAGCTGCTGCTACAACAGCAGGATGGCCAGCAAGTGGCGGAGCATGAGCCTCCTCACCAGGTTGGGTGATTCCTCGTTTCTTTTTGTTGTCTCTCTCAAATTCTCACTTTCTCATTTAATTCAGAGCAGTATATGCCCAATAAGGATCATTTATCATTACCGTTCATATTTTGAAAAACAAAAGAGTTAAATACAGCAGAGGCACTCAAACTTGTAAACTTAAAAATGCATTTTTGGTCCCGAAACTTGTTAGTGGTGCACCACAGGTTTATGCTAGCCACATGATGGCATAACAGCGTGGCATATTTTCATGTATTAAGTGCTCATCTTTCCTCTTCTCTCACGAACATATCCTATCTCCCCGCTTGGCTACGCATCCTGTGGACGATGAGGCCCTCGCCTCGATACTAGCGTGGCATATTTTTTCTATTTTAACCACTCATCTTTCCTCTTATTTCATGAATAGATCCTTTCTTCTCCTTGCTTCCCTCTTCTCTCATAGCGACTGCGGCATGTGGATGTCGAGGCTCCTTTCACCTCGCTGTTGTAGACCTAGAGCACAACATGCTAATGCGGCTGGCGCATATATAGGGAAGGTAGTTGCTATTTTATGCATGTTGTTGTAGGTGTGATTGCATCCTTTTGCATGACCAGGGGATGTAGTAGCCTGGTACGTGCGTGGCGAGTCGCTCTTCTTTGACCACCCTTCTTTGACCATCGACCCTTGGCCATGCTTTTCTCCGTGCCTCGATGGCGGTGACAAGCTTCCACGTTATACAGACGACATGGAGATGTGGATGTTTGAATCGTCATGCAAATCAAGACACATCTTTTGTCTGTTAGCATTCATGCCCTGATGTTCAATTGTATCTGCACTTATCACTTTGTTGGTAGCAGGAGTCCCACCTAACCATATAATATATTTTCTTCAAGACCTCATGTTAGGGGCGTATGTGAGGGCCTACCTAGTGGCTAACAACCACGCTCGATTAGAGGTAGTAGATCTGTTCAGCCCTGCCTTAGTTAGCTTGATTGGTTTAGTTTGGAAGGTTGGAGGATTAATAGGGAAGAAGAGAGGAGTTATAGGGAGTGGCTAGCTTGGGAGGCTATTTATTTGTGACCCATATGGGGATTAGATGCAAGCCGAATTAGAAGGAAAAGCCTTGTCTCTTACTCGGTTGTGGACAAGGCCTCTAGTCTCGCTCCCTCTCTCCCACTCAACCTAAGCCACCACCATAACATATGTGTCGGAGATGCTAGGTTCTAATGAGGGCGAAAAGCGATCGAAAGGGCCACCGACACCGCGCTAGATTCCATCGCCAAGGTGCTGGTCGACTTTGCCTAACGAGATGGTGTCCCTTTGGGGCGCCTAGAGGCCCTAGAATCCCGACCATTGGCGACCACCATCACCATGCCATCAGTGTTCACCTTTGGCTTGCCGGCGCACCCCTCCTTGCCGTTCTCCATTGGAAACCCTCTCATCCTTGTGCCGCGTGGACTAGCAGGTATCCGGCGGGGAGAAGACATGGGTTCACGGGTAGTCATGCACCGCCACATTCCGCCATCAACTGCCGTGGGGGTGCCTCTGCTGCTCGGTTGTGTGGCATGACCACCTTGCCGTGCATGCTTACGGCAGGCAGAGCTCCATTTTCCTCGGCAAGATGTGTGGCAAGAGATTCATATGTAGAGCAAAGAAGGAAAGCAGGAATTAGAAGGAAAAGGCTTCCCTCTTATTCGGCCGTGGACAAGGACCCAACGACCACACCACCACCATGCCGCTGGTGTTCCCCTGTGGCTGGTCGGGTTATGGGACGATAATCGTCTCCATGCCGGAATCGACGATAAAGGAGTTTGCGTGGGAGCAGTTGAATAAAAAGAGTGCCCACTAGGTGTCGTTGGTGGTGTGGTTGCAGGATGTTGCTCGAGGCCACCTAGCGTGTTGGCGGGTGCTCCAAGTTACACATTGTTGTTCGGAGGGCCTTGATCTAGTTCGCCGCATCGGGCATTTGGGGCATGCAGTTCCCCCCGTGGGCGGCGAGCATGCTGTTTCCCACGCGGGTGGCGAACTAAGTCTGTGGTGGTGGCGCACCCCTCCTTGCCATTCTCCATTCGAAGCCTTTCTCTTTCCGTCCGGGCGTGGATCGGTAGGCATCCGGCGGGGAGAAGGCATGGGGTCATGGGCTGGCGCGCACCGCGCCACATTCTGCCATCGACTTCCGTGGGGCTCCTCCGTCGGTCGCTGTTGTGGCATGACCACCTTGTTGCCTCCTCGGTGATGCGCAAGCCCGACAGTGCACACATGACTCGGCAAGATGCATGGTTGGTAGGTTGTGCCTAGCTCATCCGGTCGGATGGGGCTGGGACTTGGCTCGTGGCTCGGGCTGGATGTGGTGGTCAAGCTGTGTGGGCTGTTGTGCTCTTATTTCTTCACGACGTTGCTCATGTGCGGACTGCTCCATGGGATCCATGTGGTTATACATTTGCAATTATTGTGTTCACACGTTGTCCACCTTTCATTGGAGAGGCCACGGAAATAAAGAGTCCAAAATCTATTTCAGATCAAGAATGATAAAATGAGGCGTGATGTAAAAGGCTTGTTTTTAAGTGTTAAGTTTGCCGGAAAGTAGTAGTTGATTGATGAGTACCAAGAGTGTACAATATATATAGGCAAGGATGACCTAGGGTTTATAGATCAATACCCAATCAGGGGGACCTTGCCTAATACTAAATATCCTACTATAACAGCCCTGGGCGCCTAGGCCCATGTGGCACAGCCCAATAAACCTCACGCTAACATTTCCATGTTAAAAAGAAGTCATTCATACAACCATTGCATATGTGCAAACTTAAAGGGTTGGCAGTTTTATTTAGGAAAAAAAAGATGCCATGCTGTGGCTAGAATGACAACACCAAACTGAGCAATTAAGTAAAATATACTAACATCTTGCACACACACTTAACCTGCTTCACCTATTCTCCACTGCAAGGCTTCTTCTCCGATGTTTTATATCTAACTGAGATTGTGCCACATTTTGTTTGACAAACTATTCTGTTCTCTCTCTTTCCATGTGCGCAAAATCATCATTTTGTCAATATGGTTGTTGGGTAGTTCTGAAAGAACTTATTTCACCACCAAATAACATCGAGTTGGTATTAGTTTTTGCTTCAAGCTAACAATCTTACTTCTGTATGCGCCCATGAACATTTGAATGCCTAAGTGTAAATGAAAAGTTATAATATGCTTAACTAAATATAGTGACCATTTTGTGTTTGTACAATAATCTATCTTTGATATCACTATGACTTTTGTTATTATTACTATGTTTTCAGGGCCATTAAGTATGGTACACTGCAATGATGATGCCAAAGTTGATGCTGGCACAATGCAACTGAAAGCTAACTAACCATCAGTCTGTTGTTTCCACTAACAAAAGACCTTTTTTTTTTTGGTGATTATTCATTCATTTATGATTATGGTTTCTGTTGTCATCCAATTGACAAATGCTTATGCATGTTTTGGAATTTTCAAATAGGATGATATAAATTTCAACACTGGTAGATTGCAGAAAACTAAAAAAGAACAGTAAACAAACTGTCATGCCATAATACGACATTTTTCTCTAATCAGAAACTCGAGTCATGATATATGATTATGATTTATGTTATCTATTTGATGATGCTTATGCAAGTTGTGAAATTGTTAGTGGTCTCAATTCAATATGTTTTGTACATTTGTAGCACCAAGACCCTATGTTCGTTGAGCCACCTGCTTGTGAGTCAGAAGATGAGGAAGCGGAACAATCTACTGGTCAAAAACATGAGGTGCATGTTCCAAGTCCAGGAGAGCGAGCCCAGTAGATGGTATGTGCATCCTATTACTATGCTATTGTTGAGTTGTTACTTTTTTCTCGAACACGCAAGAGAGTTGCATATCTTTGTATCATAGGGAAGTGGTCCATACAAGAACCCTCTTACTAATACCAAGGTAAGATGGGGTAAAACTGAACAAACTAGAAAAAAATTCTAAGATTATAATTAATCGACCCAACTATGCAGCTGGACTGGAACTATAATCCAAGCCGGCCGAGTTCTAGGTTCTGGAAGTTTCTTGCCCCAGCCAGAACCCACAGATGCCCCTCCAGGCTGCAAGTTTCTCACAGGTTGAGACACTTGGCGAATCTCCATCAAACACACAGGCGTTTCGATGCTTCCACAAGGTCCAAGCCCCCAAAATGATGAGGGAGTTTACTCCTTTCCTGTGTTGTTTATCAACTCTTTTAGTGATTTTCCTCCACCTAGGGGCAAAGCTGTGTTCCCTTGTATTAGGTACCAGCTGCTGCAAATTAAGTGGAGAGAGCACAATATGCCAAAATTATCTTGCAAACGCACATGTTGTAAGGATATGATGGACAATTTCTTCTTCTTGGTCAGAGTAAACATTTATCTGGATGGGGAAACCCCCTCTTTGTTAGCTGATCAGCCGTCCATTTCTTCTTTATGGAAAGCCAAAGGAACATCTTACAGTTTGCTGGTGCCCAAGATTTCCAGAGACGGCACCATGGTTCAAACTGAATAGACCCATAAAAGAATGCCTTGTATGCCATCTTGGATGAGAAAGAACCTGATATGTCATGCTTCCAAATATGCTGATCATCATCACTTGAGGGTAAAATTCAGAAGAGCATCCCAGAGTTTGAGGAACTCTATCAGATCATTAAGAGAAAGACCACCCCATGTATGTCCTGTACCCGCACCCGGTTGTCCAACGTAAAGATGGCAATGGTGCGGGTTCGGATCGGATGTTGTCTCGGGGCACCCAAAACCAAAAACCAAAACCAAAAACCAAAACCGCACCAAACCTCGATTCGGATGAAAATTCATCCCCAAAACCAAAACCGCGGATTAACCAAAAACCAACGGATTAACCAAAACCAACAAATCTTTTTTTTTTTTTGACAAGAACCAAAACCAACAAATCAGCAGCATAGCAATACGTAACATGATATATTAACCGGTACATAACAGGTAGCCGATAGCGATGTCCATAATTCAGATTCGAGAAACATAAAACATAAGTCTACGACAATGCCGGTTACTAGAGTTACTACCGAGAAGCTAAAGAGAAGCAAAAGTAACATAGGTTCAAAAGAGGAGCACTATAGCTTTCGGGGCCCCAATGGAGTAACCACGGGTGAAAAATAGGATCCGCCCCAAAATCACGGTGTTTCGGATATCCAAAACCGTAAAACCATGGGCGAAAACAGGCACCAAAACCAAAACCGTGAGAACCCGAAATCCGCGGATATCCGCACCAAAACCGATCCGCTGCCATCTTTACTCCAACGCCTCAACCATGCGAGTTTTTAGGATCTTTGCTGGCACAAAAGCAGCAACCTCCGAGGCCATGTCTACTAGGAGCAGCCATGTAACCAACGGTCTGTCCAAAATAAGGTATTTCTTCCATTGCCCACATTTGTTATCACCGAAATTGCAAACATTCCTCAGGCGCGTGGATGAGAAGGGATTTCCAAACCTGACCATGCTCTATCTGCTCAATTTTTTTGCCACCGCAACCACTTCATTTGTAGAGTCCACCCCATAATTTCCAAGTTTTGGATGCCCAAGCCACCAAGTTACAAAGGCCTTTGCACTTTCTCCCATCCCTCCAAGCAGCAGCTCCCATTGGCCTCTTAGTGACCTTGCCAAAGAAAACCTCGTCTTATCTCGT